>JANHMN010000022.1:1496020-1547333 GCA_030674055.1 Rhabdomys pumilio | reverse complement strand
TAAGGAGAGGGAGAGGAGGAGTAAGGAGAGGGAGAGGAAGAGTAAGGAGAGGGAGAGGAAGAATAAGGAGAGGGAGAGGAGGAACTAGGAGATGGGAGAGGGAGACAAAAGAGGGAAACATGAAGGCGGATGTTCATGTGTCTCTCGAAGTCAAAGGTAGTTGGTATATCTAGGTTGGGTATTGGGTTATACCTCTGATTGAGTGGATATCTTGTTATTGATCATTACCAAATATATAAGCCTTTGGATAATCTAAGCATTTAAAGTCTCATTTGTACTGAGCCCAAGTGGTTGGCAGAGCCATCTCCCACGCTGGCGTCTCGTAGGTGGCAGGGCTGGTGTTTCTGGCTGGCTGTTTCTAGCTTTGGCGCACACGTGGCTTCTGGCCATGGAACATGGTGGCTGAGCTAGGCAGAGCCACTGCAGCTTAGATAATCCAGCAACCGTTTTTTAAATATTTACCGCAACATTTACTGAGCATCTCCCAAATGTTAGAGACCATGTGGATGGACAGCCAGTATTCACCACCTCAACCAATTTGTACTTATATTAAAAGTCTGGTGTGCTATTTCCTGCTGTGATAAAACACCATGATCAAAATCAACTTGGGGCTTATTGCAGGTTATAGTTCTAGTCCATCACAGAGAGAAGTCAGGGCAGGAACTCAAAGGGAAACTAGGAGGCAGGAACTGAAACAGAGCCCAGGGATAAAAACTGCTTGCTGACTTACTTTCCAAGGCTTGCTCACTTTGCTTTCTTTTTTTCTTTTTCTTTCTCTCTTTTTTTTCCCTTTTGGTTTTTCAACACAGGGTTTCTCTGTGTAGCCCTGGCTGTCCTGGAACTCACTCTGAGACCAGGCTGGCCTCACTTTGCTTTCTTATACTACCCAGGACCAGAGCACAGATATGGTATCACTACCAGTGACTGGTCTGGAACCTTCCACATCAATCAATCATCAATGCAAAAACATGCTTTGTAGACCTGCCCATGTGCAATCTGAAGGAGGCATTTTCTCAACTGAGCTTCCTCTACCCAGATAACTCTAGCTTCAGTCAGCTGACAAAGAAATTAACCAGAAGAGGGAGGTATCACAGATTTATAATAAGGAAGATCCTGCACTGGGGGAATAGTGCCGAGGTAGAGCAGCTGCCGAGCATATGCGAGGCCTTGGGTTCTGTTCCCCACAATGGCAGTGGAGAGGAGGAGAAGCAGTAATGAAAAACCCCTCCTCCTTCAAGCAGCAGCTTTACTGGTTTCTAAGGATCAACCTCACAGTCAACCTAACCACAGAACCACAAATCCAAACATGATTGTCTCACTGTATAGAAAGCTCTAAAGGTTTTGCTGGTCACATATGTGCATGGCAAATGTAACACCCCTTTACTCGGTTTCTGGTTGAGTAAATTTTGCCAGGATAACTTCCCAAGACCCTTATGCCTGTCCACAGGCTTACTCATTGAAGCTTAAAAATAGCAGAAATTTTAGTACATGGTGCTAAAAAGTTAGTTATCCGAAAGTGAAAATCACCTTTATTGCTAGTTAGGGAGTCTTCAGAAACAATATTAACGACACTTTCCTAGCCAGACTGTAATCTGAAATGTAAGCCATGCATGCCTAACCCCCTAAGGAAGGGCACAGAGTTTGAAGAAAGCAGGGCATATAACACAAAACCCACATATGTGGGTTAACAGGGAGGGTCAAGCAGGCAGCAAGGCAAAACTGTGGGGCAGTGTCAGGACCTGGAGTTTCCACTCTCAAACCTACAAAAGAAGATGTCACAGGGAAGGTATCAGACTAGCTGAGGAGGGTGAGAAGCTGAGAGGAGACGGGCCTGGTGAGGAAGATGTGTACTCTGCTCTCAGTGTAAGATGCATTAGCCACGCCCCTCTCCCATCCAGAAAATAACTAAGTGTAACACAGGGAAACTATGTGTAACTGGACTTCACCATCCTGTTTTTCTAACTTGGGTGTGACAGGTGGAACTGAGGCCCTTATGTAGGTTAGCCAACAGCTGTTGTAATTGCAGGTTGGGTGTACTTATTTTATATAACCACAAAACGCCTAGTGTTAAACATAGGGCACCACATGATTTCTTAACAATGTGAGTTCCATCCCTGCAGAGGCTATTTATTTATTTGTTTGTTTGTTCTTTGTTGAGATAACCCAGGCTGGGATCACAGGTGTGCATCGCCATGCCCAGTTTACACAAAGATGAGGATCAAGACTCAGAACTGTGCACCCAGGCACATATCCTACTAGCTACACCTCCAGACTCCTTCAATACTTTGGTGATGTTTCCAACAATCTTGGAAGAAAGAAGTATAGGTACCAGGTATCATTTTTATTTCTCCGTTAAAGATAAGTAAGCATCTTTTTAAGATGACATTTACTAGGGAGGGGGCACACATCCATGCACAGCAGTAGCACTCACATGAAGGGGAGGGAAGAGTTGGATCTCTACTTCATGTTGCTCCAGGGAATTGAACCAGGTCAATAAGCTTGGAGCCATCTCTCCAGACCCTTAAGTAACTATCTCTGAGCACTTAAAAAGTGGCTCCACAAGGCCACTCTCCAAAGTAGCAGAGATGAGACATGAATTTAAGTGGATTTCTTCTCAATATTCTATACACCAGCCAGCCCATTCTAGAATGATCTAACAACAGGGAGCTAAGTCTCCTTGATCCAAAGGCTACAATGGAAGAACCGTAAGACAGAACATGCTCGGGATGGATGGCTACTATATGCTTGCTACCAGCACACTCCTGATGTTGGATAAGGCATTATACTTTCAAGATGTATCTACTGGGACAAAAATCAGTCACATGAAGATAGCCTAGGTGTTGCTGGGGTAGTTACAGCTTCACTAAGCCTTCATCCATCTGTCTCCTAAGCAGCTGAATGGCCCCAATTGGAAACAAAGAACTTTATAGGTCACACTTCAGAAGCCACATGGAGAAAAGGAAAAGGAAAGGGAAGCTGAGACCCAGACCTTGGGGCTATCCAGATAGGTAGGTAACAGTAAATGAAAGCACACTGTACTTCAGTCATTACAGACTGATGTCCTTCCAGACAGGCCGACAGAGACACAGCAGCAACTCACTAAAGGGGTATTAAGTGCAGGAGGTTCAGAGGAAAGGGGGCGTGTCCAATGAGAACGACCTCAGAAGGCTTGTGAAAAAGACGAGCTATAATGATGCTTTAGAGGATGCTTAGGTCTTAGAAGGGAACCAGAAAGCTGGAAAGAGCAGATGCCCACTCCTTATGGCAGACACAGTCTGAGAACAACTTCTTCGAGGGGCTATGACAGCTATCTGCCTCAGGATATCCAAAATTTCCTCTCATTGCCAAGGTCACAAGAAGCCTCACTAAAAAGCAAAAAGGTTAAAAAAAAAAAAAAAAGATGAAGGACACCTGAGGGGCTCATCTTACCAAGAACAGTGACATTAACACAAACCCATGAACCTCCATGTTTGTCTCTAAATGGCCACATGCTCACTGATGAGAAGGCCTCAGTGCTGTTCTTCAAACTCCGAGGCGTCTCCACGAGTCATCCTGCAGAGACCAGTGACTCTATAGAAACAAGTCATGAAGATGCTACCTGGACGTGTGCCAGCAGCTTCAAACGACGTAGGGCCTCGCTGCGCTTACCATCTGCCCTAAAACTGAGTGACCTCGCTCAAGCACAGCCACACACTAGAAAAAGGGCTCTAGAGGTCACCTGACGTTCAGGTAGAGACCAGAAAAGACTAAACTACTTCCTCTGAGACACACACTAATTTGAAGATATAGCAATTAAATGAGATGTGAGGATCCATTCTGAATAGATTCTTGATAACTGTGAGTCCTCACTTGGCAATGAAATCTCAAATCCTATGTACAGCATTGGATACCCACATGCACATGCGCACACACCTACACGCCCGAATGCCTGTACATAATCGTAGTTAGTAAACAAAAACAAAAAACTGAACCCCACGTCTCCCAGACCTTTGGCTTCTAATGAGGCTGTTTAGTGTGTTACATCAAGATGCCTGGAAGCCCACTTCTAACTGTCCAGAAGAACTGACAGAGCGTTAACTCCTGAGGGAAACTACTTGGTACACAACTGAGAATCTGCAGTTCTTCAAATGTCTCGAATGGCATGCCAAAGACTTTTCCCACTGACCAGCTGGCTCCTGCTTCAGGGAGTAGTGTGGGAAAAAGAAAGAGTTCTTTGGCTTTAAGGAAAGCTCAGGCATGTGGCAGGGTCTTACTCAAGACAGTAAGGCCTGTGTCAATCCTGGTTTTCAACACATTTGTAAACACAAGTTCTCAATGCCATATTCTTCCTTTAGAGGAAAACGTCGTGCAAACCACTCTATGGCTCAGATCACTTTGCTTCCTGAAGGTACTATTTATGAAAATTAATCCACAATAGCTTAAATATAGTCTTATATTGGCTTAGCTTGGTCAAGGATGGCCAATAAACTTTTCAGCTTTTGATTCTCCTAGTATGCCTCAGCTCCACACCACTGGAGTGCCATTGTTTTCTTCTGTGACAGTTCATGCCCCACTGCCTGTGCTAAGTCTCTCTTTGGGAATGTGTCATCAGTTTGCACACAATTTATGTTTCTCTTTCTCTCCTAGTAGAGCAGAAATAGATACAGCTGCTCGGCTGCAAACAGGCAAACAGAGCCTCACGCCAGAGAGCAGCTCTTCAAGCCCACACCCTTCCCAGAGTCCACAACATGTAGGATGGGGAAACATGGGCTAAGCTAGCAACGCCTCCACCATATTTACCAATAAAGTTTTACTGGATCACAGTCAGGCCAATGTGTACACTGAGTAGCTGCCATAGAGAGATTTTGTGTCTCAGGACTAATACACTTACGATTTAGTAGCTTACAGAAGCGTTTGTCAACTTTGGCTGTTCATTAAGTACATGAAACCAGGGGAGTTTGGGAAAATTTTAGAAACCACTTATAAAGTACTCCATTTGCTGAACAGTCGTCTACTGAGCATCTTCCAGCACTATTCTAGACACTGGAGATCCAGCAGTAGGTCAGGCAGCATGAGCCCCTGTGGAGGAGACCAACATGACTGTGTTACATTTCAGATGGACAGAGCAGGCTACTTAGAGAGTGGCAGGATTCTGTAGGGGTAGAAAGCGACTCTTCAGAAGATGCAAAGTCACAAAAGTCATATTTGGGGAGATCCATCAAAAGTGCATGATCATAAGCAGCCAAGCAAAAGTGTACAGAAAAATTGTTACAGCCAGAGACCAAAGACTTGAGGGGAGAGAGAGCTAGATGTGCCTATAAACAGAGCAGCAAAGGTATTAAAACACTCTGAAAACCCTTGACAGGAAAGGGAGCACGGTGTGGGATCAAAGGCATGTGCAGGAGCCAGGCTGTAAGGCAACGACAAGCGGCTAGCCGAGCAGCCACACTCAAAATAAATGCCCCACTTACAGACTGCAGCTAGGTTGGGATGGGGCTTGCCAAGCGTGACAAGGACCCAGGTTTGATCCCTAACACCACAAGAAAGAAACCTTTCATCTTCCAATTTTTCCTGGTTGAAAATACTACTAGACAGAAAACTAACATTCTACATTAACTTCTTTCATTTGATCTGCTGAAAACTACCTAAAACTTCAAATGCCCAGTAGCTCAAAAGAACCCTGTTAAAGATGGTTTCTGCTAGAGGCAATAGCCCCCAACTCCCCAAAAGGAGGGGGAGGGAATTGGACTCTTTTCATGAAAGGGAATTTCCCCCTATTAAGTCTAATTAAAGCTATTTCCCTAAGTCTTCAGGGCTATTCATTTGATGACTGATGACGTAAGGTCCTGTCTCCCTCCACCTCAAGCACCAGCTGCATGGATGCTCCACCCAAACGCGTTCAAAGCAGCTGCTCAGAGATTTGCCTGGTTTCACTGAAAGGCAGTGTCCCTGAAGGCCTAAGAAAACATGTCATGGAGCTCAGATGAACACATTCAAACTAAATGGGAGTGTTTGGGGGGACATAGTGTCAACATGCAGGTGACTAACCACCCAGTCTCCTTCATTAATGTCCTTTTCCTTAGATTTATTGATCTGAAAGGACAACTTCCCATCTTTGGACTCAAGAATAAAGGAAATGAAGGTTGTTCTGAAGAAGCCCAAGCAGGGGTGCTCTAACTGAACTTAGATTCCCAGTGAGCAAACAGTCTAACTTTAAGAAGACCAGGAACTGTGAAGAATTCTGGGGATAAGGCAACCACTGGCCTTCACTAAAGCTTCCTAATGCCTGGGTCTGGACAGCAGGCAGTGCTGGCTCAGTGTGGTGAGACTCCAGTTACAAGAAGATTCTAGCCAGCTATAGAAAAGGCTGCTGAAAAGATACTGAGAAGCTGACCCAGAAGTAACAGCACAGCTCCCCAATGTTCTTGACTGGAGAGAGAACATAAAACTCTCAGTGCCTTCGTTTGGGTTTTTATGGCTGTGTTAAAACACCATGATCAATAACTACTTGAGAGGGAAGGGTTTCTTTTAGTTTACAGTACCACATCACAGCTCGTAAGTGAAGGTAGACAAGGCAGGAACCTGGATGCAGGAACTGATGTAGAAACCATGGAGGTGAGCTTCTTACTGGCTTGCTCCTTATGGCATACTCAACCTGCTTTTATAACAACTCAGGACCACCAGCCTAGGGGTGGCACTGCCCACAGTGAGCTGGGACCTCCCACATCAGTCATTGGTCAAGACACAGCACAGGCTTGCCCAAAGGTGAATCTAGTGGGAGCACTTTCCCAATTGAGGTTTCCTCTTCCCAAATGACTCTAGCTGGTGTCAGTTGACACAAAACAAGCCAACACACTGGGGCTACATGGCACCTGACCAAGTGCTCAGTGAATAGGCTATTTATCAATGTGCCCATCACTTCACAGACTTTACCTAATGGAATCCTCTTTTAAGTGATGCCCCTCGAATGTTATGCTCATCCTCAAATAGCCTAAGGCTTCAAAAGCAAGATGCTTGAATGACACAAACATACGGACCACTCCACTGAGCGCCTGACTAGCAGTATGGCAGCATCTAGTTAGGTACATACCATGACAAGCACTGAGTTCTAGCTGTAAACCTGTGGTGTAGTTTTTATTACTGACATTGTTTAGTGAGAATGCGAGGTGCCCAAGCCACATATGGCAGCCAAAGCTGCACAGCTAATGAAGGAGAAAATGGAGACTGGAACCCAGACTCTCAACCCTGGACCACTCTCCTTAAAGATGATAAGAGTTATTTAAATCATGGTCTTACAAACTGTCCAGCAACTGGATATGCAGTTAGCTTAGGATTTTCATTCCCCAATTGCAACAATTGAATTCTGTTTCCCACAATCCCTATTTCTTCTTACTCTTTGTCTACATCAGTGTCAGGAATTATTTGCCATGCTTCGTAACTATTTGTACCAATATTCTATAAAAAGTTAAAATGAAAGTGAACTTGGGTGTGAGTTTACAGCAGGAACAGGAGGCTTAGTGTAGAGGTGAAACGTATGCTTGGTAATATGCAATGACCTGTGCTCAAGACTACAGACCACTGACCACCACCATCAAAAAAACAAACAAGCAAACAAACAAAAAAATGGGAAAATTTAAAATGCTAGTGCTACTTGTTAACTGGTTTGGTTTCATCATTCCATGGTGTGTGGGTATTTTTAAATAAAAGGCTGGATTTCATTAATGTACAACTATAATTTGTTAAATTTTAAATGAGAAACATGGGTGCCACATGGTGGAAAGAAAAAAATGAGAGGCAGAGGAAATTGAAGATTCCCAAAGTAAAAGAGGTCTCCTTCCCGGACCCTACTCCCACCCCCACCCCCACCCCCACCCCCACCCCCACCCCCACCGCCGGCTCAGTTACATCACTCACCACTCACCTTCTAGAAACACACTAATTAATTTGCCTTAACCTCAGCATCATTTTTCAAAAGATCTGGTCTGCAAAAGATCCATCAGCAGCCAAGTAGACAGCTGCTCAACAAGGAAAACTTAGTTCAAACACCATGAATGATAGTCAGAATGCCCTCCCCCACCCCATACCACAGAATAACGCTTCTTAAATCCATTATCTTTTTTCAATCACTGCATTTCGATAAATCTGTTTTAAGTGTTTAAAGACTAAGAAGAGACTCCACGTTACATGTGTAACACATCGTCTAGCAAGATGATGCTTGGTGACAGGGCCTCTAAGCTGAGTAGTTCTTCCCTCCCAGAAACACTTGTCTGTGTGTTAGCCCAGTCACTCTTGCAGCTGACACGGGCCATCGTTGATCAGCAGCAGTTGGTCTTCCTAGGGGTCACAGAAACTCACCTCTCAGCACTTGGCAAGGACCTCTTCCCAACACCTGTTCTCACGTGAAGGGTTTGTGAAGTGATGGATTTGTTCTGTGGTTGGCTTCATCTATAGCAAAACTGAAATCTATCTGCAGGGTCAAACAGTTAATCAACGCAGGGCCTCAAACTTAAAAACAAGGATGGTGTCCTGCTTAGGTTGACTGGTATTATGTTATCTGCCCATATCCTTATTCCATTACCTCAAACATTCTACTATTCAAATGGGTGGTGGTGGACTTTTGTGGTGGTGAACTATTTTTCATTCAATTCAATTACTAATTATAGGTTGAAAAACATTCAGAGTAGTTGATGAGGATGGAAGCCACTGCCTAGAGTCACATATCACCAAATATCTGGGGACTTGCTCAGAAGAAAATCCGACCCACAACATGGGGTTGAGCCTTCTTCTGCATCATTTCAGCCAAGGAGTATAATTAAGTAAGCTTACTGACCTCTTACAGTGCTTTTAGGACTAAAGACTCCACATCTCTTGGTAGGTAAACAAATGGGAGAAATGTTTCTACAAGATTGACTTTCAAAGAAAGGCTGACTCCACCAAGAGCCAGGCTTCAAGTAAATGTGGGACTGTTTTCCTCTTTGTGTTCTTGTCTTTGTCCCCTGACCATCCCTGAGAGTAGCAGTGTGGAAGGCAGGTCTTCAGTCAGGATTTTATAAACTCTTAAAGACTCTGCTATGATGTTACAAGACTAAAGAGCTGTCACGTGCATTAGGTTACACTGGGAGGAGCTTAAGGCAGAAGAGGGTTTCTTAAACTCTCTTCATTTGTGACTGCATTTCACTAAATAATGCTTTGCATGACTCTAAGTATACAGAGGCATAAGTATACAGACCAAACATTTCCTGATGGTAAATTAAAAAGAAATTTATTTCAAAGTAATTCTTTGGTAGGTAGAATTTTCACCATTTATGAGAGAAATTTGCATACCAATGAAACAGCTAATCATCAGGTAATCAACACATCAGCCTGCAAGCCTCTAAATGTAACAGAAAACACACCATTAAAGATCAAGAGTGGCATATGGTAAACACTATACCACAGCCCACCTGCTGGGGTTCAGACTGGGCCAAACTCAAACACACTGAGAGAAATCTTCAATGTCAACCTAGTAAATGTTTTGATACAACTGTGAGAGGCCACTGTTAGGGTTGAGCTCCCACAGGCTTCAACAGGCTAGACCACACCAAAATGGAGTCACTCCTGCTAACTACCACATAACCAAATTAAGCTTTCAGGAAGCAGATAAATCCCCAGTTTTTCCAGAAAGCAAGAGTCTGCATGAAGGACATCCCCGCTGCTTTACAAAACAGGAAGTTGAAATGAGCTGATATCAATCAGTCTGTTTCCAATTATTTCGTCACCTCATTCCTAAAGCCTCTGTTAGGCTATTACCAATGAGCTCTCATTCTATTGTGTAGAAGGGAGATTGCCCAATTTATGAGTGGTTAAGAGGGGAAAAAGCAATTAGATCTATAACTAAATCTGTTGTGATTTTGTATTTTGACACTTCAGTAATTACTGGCTAATTGGCACTACAAATATTTGCTATTCTATGCTCATAAGAAAAGTTACTTTTCTGGTATTTTGAAAGCAAGATTTTTTTTTTTTTTTTTTTTTTTGAGGTAAAGGGGAATAGTCCATTCTTCCAATGGACTGGCACTAGAAACCAGGAGACACATATTACTGAAACCAGAGGCAAATCCAAACTAAACTAACCTCCTGACCTCCAAACATGCTCGACACAGGGATGTCCAACACAGCTGGCAGGGCTGATGCAGGGTTTACTCAAATGACAAACTGATGTGCATGGCAAGTGCTGACTTGCGGGTGATTGTGGTACATACAGAGTAAGGAAAACCCATCAAGCATGGTACACAAACATGACCTTGGCCCTGAGGGAAAATTTCTGAGTAATGAAACCCAAAATAGGAGTGAATCTAAAAATAGCCCCTCTGCTTCTACAGAGGTATTTTCCTCTCAGCACTCATTCCAAATGTGTGGGAAGACAAAAACGGCCTGAATTAAGTGAATTTCCAGATTTCATCAACAGCCACGTGATGCTTGGAACCCTCTTCAGCCAATAGTAGAATTACAATTTCCTCTTCCATTTAGGCTTTTATTCCTTGTAAGCTTAGTAGACGGACAGCACAAAACTGGGCAGGGGTATCTATAGCTAAGTTTTATGAGAAGCTCACATTATCTCCTGTTGAAAAAAATCTCAAAGTCTAAGTTAGGTTGAGGAAGACCATTAGATCTTGGGACTTTTGTCAGTGACAAAACAGTGATTTTTTTTTTCCCATGAAGAAAGATGAGTAGAAGCTGGTGCAAAGCTGACAGCACTTCCATTTCCTATTGTGCTCCACACGTGGAAGACCTCAGGATCACCGCTAAGCGCCTGTTTGTTCCTATTCCACTAACTCTGAAATTGTAAGGAAAGACAACTTGTGGGAAGACACAGTCCTGTCTTTTCTTTTGGAAAGGTAGCCTATTCATTACCCCATTCTGTGTTCTAAGCTACCTCCAGCTACACGGTAAACCCGCTCTCCAGTGGCAGATACTAAACTTCCTCCTTCTTTTCTGTCGTATTTCAGATCAAACAACTGCAATGATATCCAGAAACTGAAGCAAGCAAACAAAGCAAACATGTCCCAGAGATTTACAACTCAAGCTGTTCGGGTCCAGGTTAGGAAGACACAGTGGTCCTGCCTCAGCTGCCTCAGAAAGTGACTGAGGCAGAAGACAGTGGAAGTGACTCACAAAGCTCCACTCAGACAGCTGGCCTCGGGAACAGGGAGGGCCATCTGTGCACAGGGATGCTCTCCGAAACCCAATATATACTGACGATACATATGCCCTCTATCTGTCCAGCACTGACATAAATACAAGCCCTTCTCAGCCCTCCCCTCAAGATGAAGTTTAGTGGGAGTTTTCAGTGCGAGCTGCTTCTGGGTGCTGGGGAAACGCAATTCTGAAAAATTGGGAGTGAGGGATCATCCAGGTGAGGCATGAAGGGGCTCCAGCCTGCATGGGAAGCCCTGTGCCTCTCTGCAGAGTCTTCATCAGAAGAGACAAACACTGGACAGACGATAGTGTCAGAACAAAGTGAACTTGTGATTCTCACTCCTAATCCCAAACAAAGCCTTCAGGAGCATCACACAGAGCGTCCACTCCCACAGCCAGGTGTCTAGGTCAAAGTGTGCACGGTGACTGGAAGGCAGCCTGCCCAGACAACCAGTACGGAGACCTGGAGGGAGCTCCTCTCCTTCTCCCTGAAAGCTTCCTTTCAGAAGTAAGGAACAGAGGTGAGGCTACAAGAGGTACCTCACACCCTTCTTGTGCACAGGCAAACCCATTTCTGTAGAGACAGTCATCCTATGAAATGGTGACAAAACCCCTAAGTAACAAAAGCAGAAGTTGAAGCTGAACTACAAGACAATTACTTTAAAGATATATTGGCTGATTCTGGAGAGATCAACATTGTAATGCAAAACTGTGGTTGTCTTACTATTAGTCCTATAGATCTATGCTACATCAATTAAAGTAGGAAAGTCGAGGCTAGGCAGATGCCTCATCCATCTCATATCTCCCACACAGATCTACAGCACCTACACAAATAAGTCAGCCATGGAAGGTGTCCATCTGTAACACCAGTGCTTGGGGGAAGGGACAAGTAGAGATAGCAGGTCTCTCACCAAATGGTGAGCTCCAGGTTCTGTGACAGAGTCTCTCTTACAATATAAGTCTGGAGATGGATCAAGGAAAACATCTGATGTTGACACATGACCTCCATGAATAGACACATATACACATACCCACACAAACACAGGTATACCACACACAAATACATATATAGGGGCAGGGGTTACAAAAAGAACCTGACAGAAACAAGGATCCTACGGGCAAAATAGAACCATATCTGTGTAACCCCTGGGGCAGGGGATGGGGACATTACCGTGTACCTATATATCCAGAGTTGAGCAGACCAATCCTATGTAGCCTCCCACTATTTTAGATAATACAGAGATGCTAGTCAGTGCCAAGCCCATTCCTAGGTTCTAAGGAAAGGCGCGTAGAATGTACTTTCAGAGTAGAATCCAGCTTTATCAACGTCAACTGCCCTGCCACTAGCAAAAGGGAAGGGAGACATCTCACACTGAGGGTAAGCAGTTCAAACTGCATGTCTGGGGTCGGACAACTGAAAAAGTCCTGCTGAAGCACACTAATTTTATCTCCTCGGCATTCTGACTTCACAGCGAATTATCCAGCCTTTTCTGGTTATGACCACTGTTCCTCTAATCCTGCCCCAAATGTCCTAATGTTGAGTATAGATTTCAGATGAGCCAAGTACACTTTCTCCCTAAAATGCTAACTCCATCCGTGCTTTCGGACTGAGGGCTCTTCATATACAGAAGCAACCCAAGTCAGAATAGAAGGAGGTAGAGCACAATACCCATCTACAAACCTCGGGTCCCAGGGGCTACTCCATCAAAGACACTTCATTAAAAACTGTCCTAAAGTCCAGGCACAAACTACTTGAAAGCAACAGAAAGCACCAAGCTGGCCATTCAATTGGTATTATCAGTTAACTAAATTGTTATTATCAAGTAACTAAAACATCTGTACCAATTTGACTCCTTGCAGTTGGTTGCTGGTGGATGCCCCATTGCTGTGACAACTGAGTTTCACAACATACCAAGAAGATGATTCAGTAAATAGAATAAAATTCATAGGTATTCACAATGACCAATCAATGGCTTTACTAAGCTTGCTTAACATAAACTCAGGGTGGGGGCACAGCTGCAAAGGCATCTCCTTCATATAAGAACTAGTTGAAGACTGCCTAAGAGACCAGGGAGTGCTGGTGCAGACAATTCCAGCCAATCAGAAACTGCTGTTTAGAAGAGATGCTTTCTTGGGACCAATGGGCGTGGGTGGAGAGTATTAAGGAGCTCACAGCAGAGTTCAGATGAGCTTGCTGCTGGTTCTCACCTGCTCTCAGAGTCTGTTTGTTGACTCACACCACCTCAGCTCCAACCCCCAAGGGCAGGTAGGGTTGGGCAGCCAGTAATCCAGGGCACAGGCAGCAAGAGGTGAGGGGCTACTTATGGGAACATGATGACTCAAAGGGCAGCTGCATAGTCAGAAGCCCACCATGGAGGCACAGGTTCACCAGTGAAGAAGCTCCTCTCACAAGCAACTGTTATTGCCCTGTGTCAGGTAGGAGCCTCGTCAATCTTGCAAGTGTCAGCTTTGAGACTTGTAAGCTTCCTGAGTTTCTAAGCTACCCCTCCTTCTGTGGGTGAATGTTTCAATTCAGAGGAAATCACTATACCTGGGCTTCTTTTATAACAGAGAAATCTGAGAGGACCCTAACATTCACCCAACACCCCTGTTCCCAACACCTCTATGCAGGGAAACAGTCAGTCAGAAGCAATGCTGCACTGCAAGGACAGCAGAGCCAACGAGGATTTGCAATGTGTGATGGTGGATGGCTACTCACACCGTTACCTACATTCAATTTTCCTATCTGATTTCTACACACGACAAACCCTGGATAGTGACGAAAAGTAATCTCAGCCAAGTGTTGACTACAGTTGTAGCCACTGCAGTAAATGTAGTTTCATTGTCTGAGAACGTGTTATGTCTTCCAGTACCTTGCATGCACCTATGGATTGCACAAAGGCCTTTTTCTCCAAATCTGTCTATCGGGCCCACAAGAGGCAGTTTGCTTCTAGCTCACAGGTATATCAATATGCCTTTGCCATCCCACCCAGTGACATCTGAACTCTTCAGCCCCATGTTAGAAGCTGGCTCACTGAGATCTTAAAGGTCTTTCTTTCCACAGGCATCACATTGTTCCACTGCATTGGTGGTATTATGCTAATTGGACCTAGTGAGCAAGAAATGTGGTTACTCTAGATTTATTGACAGGAGAATGTCATAAGTTACATGAGGACTATTCATTCAGCAGGATGTAGTCTGCATTGTCTCTACTCCTACTGGCTCCCCTAGTTCTTGGGCCTTTAGACTTGGACTAATTCACACCTTTTCTGGTTCCCTGGCTTGTGGACAGCATAAACTCCCTATTAAATTGCTGACAGCTTCCTATTAGCTCTGTTTGTCTGGACAACATAGACTACTCAACAACCCCTGGAGGCAGTGGCAGGTATAACTGAGGAAACTGTAAGGCATTAAGTAAAACAAAGCAAAAATTATTTAATACCTTAAGATGTTAGCAAAAACAACCACAACAATAAAAACCACACACAACTCTGACTATGTTTGCTGTAGAGTTCACCAGTCAGTCAAGAAGATATCACAGGACAAGAACCAGGGTCACATGAGCTCCCCACAGGGAGGCCAAGCACTGGCTTCAGCCCTATGAATAAACTCTTCCAATCCTTGGGAAAAGATTAGGTGGGGGGAGGGGGGGAAACAACCTATACAACCTCACCTACCCGGTTTCTGAAGACAGGACGAAGATGAAGTGGGGACAGGGGTACAAATACCCCTTCAGTGTCGCATGCTGGGCTGTGGAGAAGTGCCAAGTTTGGAGAAGAATTCAGATAGAATTTCAGTGTTTGCACCATCACCATCAAACAGCATGAGAAAGACTGCAGGTATGAATTCCCAGGCCAACAAAACTGAAAGAATTTCACATAGACAAGAATGAACTGTTTCCTTACTAGTAGCTTGTGTGTGTGTGTGTGTGTGTGTGTGTGTGTGTGTGTGTGTGTGTTCGCACCCTTAGAAAGTAGGACAATAGTGATAGTCTAATCTCGGCATCCTTTTAATTTATCTTCATAGCACTCATTAACACAGGATTAGAAATGACAACTCTAATGGGAAAGACTGATGGATAAAAACTTAGTTACACTCACATGCTATTCAACCCAAACTAGACCTGTAATCCGATTACCCCATCTTAACTTGGAAATATCCGGAGGTCAAGGTGCATTTCAAACTCATTTAAATCCTAGCACCTGAGAGGTAGAGACATAGCAATCAGGAGTTCAGGGTCATCCTTACTTACACAGCAAGGTCCAGGCCAAACTAGCAAAATGCAAAAAGCAAAATGACAGAAAGTATATAGAACCCTGATAAATCCAATAATAAACTGAAACAAATCCTAAGTGACTCCTCCATGTCAGAAACCATCAGCACACTGGCTCTGAATCCTTAACTTGCACTTGAATATATAAGCAGATCTTAGTAGTGGATGGTCCCAGGAGAAAACAAAACTAAGACTGCCTAATGAAATACACAGAACTGGGGGTGGGAAAGGGCTCAGAGAGCAAAGATACTAGAATACCATGGTTCACGTGGGTGTGCGCACACACATACACACACCGCCGTTGCTGTCCTAAGTCTAGGCTAGAAACGGTGACAACGGCCTTTCAGCACCCAACCTCACACAGGCAGACTTCTGAGCTCCTGTGACTCATGTCTTCTGTTGTGTTTTATGTGTGCAATGTCCTTCACAGGTTCATGTCTTCAAATACCCTGTCTCTAGCTGGTGGCACTGTGTTGGGAGGTTGTGGAGCCTTGGAGCTGCAAGACTTGGATGGGTACACTGAGGCACTGTGTTGGTTTTTTTAAGCTGCTAAGCCAGCTCTGCTTCCAGTCCTGGCTTCTGATTCCTTGCTCAGCCTCCACCTGTGGCCTCTCACGGTCCGGATGACACAGCATGAACCTCTCTGCTCCCATACTTCCCCCACCATGATGCCATTAGTATATGAGTGTACGTGTGTGTGTGTGTGTGTGTGTGTGTGTGTGCATGCATGCACATGCACTCATGTGCGAGCGCATTTGTGAGTGTTTCGTTTTCTCCTGGGATCATCTACCACTGAGACCTGTTCCTGCATTCACTCCTTCTCCCCAAACCCATGTAGTCCAGGCTGGCTTTGAACTCACTATGTAGCTAAGGATAATCTTAAATGTCTGATCCTCCCCTGCCCCTGCCTCCTAAATGGGATCATGGGTGCACGTATCCACCCTCAGCAATGTTCCATTTCTTAAGTTGCCTTTTTTCAGGTGTTGTGCCTTAACCCTGAGAAGATAAGGAATCCACCTTCTTCAGAGCTGAGCACACAGTCAGCAATGCCTGAAGGACTTTCGGTCATAATGCAAATGCTTTCTCCCTACAGCACCCAACACAGCAAGCAGCCCCCGTGGCTAGCAAACATTGTATGGTGGCTGGTGTGCCTGAGAAGCTGAACTTCAGCTAATCAGTTAGAACGTCAATAGCCACGTGAAGGCAGTAGATGGAATACAGGAAGCACAAGGTGTGCTCTGTGGGAAAGCACCAACTCTCAGACTCCTAACAGCTTCTGGTCTAATTAGATCATCAGAGGTGAGACACAAAAGGAAGATTTTCTGTGGTGGGATTGTGTGCAGAGAATCAACTCACACGGTACTCACATGGAAGGCAGAGCTATGTGTAATTAATGTCTGATATCAGACAGTTGTTAGTCCTTCTGCTGTCAGAAGTCTGTCACTGTCACCCACAAGAAGATGGCCCTGTAGTGTGTCAGGACAGGCACTTCCTTCCCTCTATGAGCCCACTGTGGCCAGTAACAAAAGGTCCCACCCCCTTGAGAACCTGCCAAATTCAGA
Source organism: Rhabdomys pumilio (assembly GCA_030674055.1). Classification (NCBI taxonomy): domain Eukaryota; kingdom Metazoa; phylum Chordata; class Mammalia; order Rodentia; family Muridae; genus Rhabdomys; species Rhabdomys pumilio. The sequence goes on along the minus strand of JANHMN010000022.1, from coordinate 1,530,341 downwards.
CAATATTTTCTCCCAAGATCAGGTCAAATACAATGAAAGATGAATTGTATTTCAAATATCTGTTCAAAGAATTGAATTTCAAATATCTATTCAAAAAAAAATGCAACCTTTACTTGAGGGGTTGGGAGGGTATTACCCATTTTCAGTTAGGTCACAAACAAGCGAGTGCATTCGTGCGTGTGCGTGTGTGTGTGTGTGTGTGTGTGTGTGTGTGCGTGTGCGTGTGCGTGCGCGTGCGTGTGCGTGTGCGTGTGAATTTAGGATTCGATTACTTATTTTTCAATTGAAGTCACTAGGCCAAATGCATCAATTACTATGAAAAACACACAACAGAAAATGCATCAGCTGTTAGTCTAATAGTAATTTAACACTTCATATTTGATTTGAAATCAGTACTAAACTGACAGACTTAATAAAGGAGTAATCCACATGAGCTTAATTAGCAGGCAGCTGTCCCACACAATATAATGGCAGCAAGATATTGATCTGAGAGTGACCATAAAGGATATTGAGCAAGTGGGCTTGTGATGGGCTAATGTAGAGACAGGGACACCTGTCTTCTTTTGATCTTCTTGTGGCCTGAGACATTTTGGAAAGCTCAGAAGAGGAGTGCTGGAGAGAGAGGTGGTCAGAATAGGGCAGGGAGGGCTAGGGTGCATTACTACCCTCCTAGGCCCTCCTTGTATAGTGACTCTCACCCATAAGAAAGGGCCCAGCTCAAACCAGGTGTGAGAGAAACCAGAAGGGGTCAACCCCTCGCCCCCGCCCCAATGAGTAAACTGCAAAAACCAAACAAACCATCTTTCGGAAAGCTTTGCATGAGTGCAAATGGAGGGGAATGCCAGACGGGCTGACTTCCCAGGCCACCCTGCTCAGTTACCCTGTCATTTCAGCAGGCAAAATGACCTATGGCTTCATGCCAATATCTGTCCAAACTAATCAGCTGTGGCCAGAATACAGTAGGAGTTATCACATCTGGGAATCAGAAACAACATTTCTTGGTGCTCTCCTTCTGGCCTACCCACCTGGTCGGTTGTGCAGGGCACGGGAGCAGGGGGTTGCCTGCTGCTGGGGTACTGAGCATTTCTGACACCTTTGCCCTTGGTGTTTACCACCACAGAGCCGCACCAGAGGTCTTGTTATCCTGAGCTCAAACAGGACAGATGGACACCCCTTGGCCTACAGAGGCCCCTGCCTACAGAAAAACATGTGCTGCAGCTGGCCTGCTGACAGCCCGAGCCAGCTGACCAGCATCCAGACACTGCTTCTTCCCCAAACACCCACTGAACAGAGCTTGATTCAGCTCCTGAGTTACGGTCTAGTGGAGAACAGCGAGGAGAGGCACCGAGAGTGGTCCGAGGAATGATTCCTGGCACACACCAAAGCCATGTTTTGTGGAACTTTAATAACTCAGTGTGTTTAAATCCTCCATGTCTAGCTTCAAAAGAGACAAATCTTTTCTTTTTCCTCCAGGGAGAAAAAAAGCAGAAAAGCAAAATTGCTTGTAATGTCACATGCAGTCAGGCAGGAAGGTTCTTAGGCTCAGGTCGGAAAGTTCCCAGAGCTGCAGCTGAGCCAATCGGCGAAGAACTGGACTTTCATTTGCTTCATTTCCTCTAAAATTATCACCCAGATCCCTGCCCCCCACCCCAAGGACAAAAAGAGATATTCGATAAGCAACGAGAAAAGCATGGTGTTTGAGAAAGACTTGAGATGCTCAGAGATCTTCACTCATTGCTGGTGGGAATAAAAAGCAGTACAGCAAACATTTGAGGACAGTTTGGAAGTTCCCCAAATGCTACACTGACTCTACGTGATCCCACCCTTCCATACTTAGCTTTAGAGAACCAAAAACATATGTTCACATAAAACTTAAGCAAATGTTGATATTTAAAGAACCAACAAGTAGAAATACCCAGACGTCCACAAATAAACAAGGTATGGTATAGCCATAAAATAGAATATACCTTTGCAATAAAAAGAACTAAGCACTACCTGGGTATGGCAGTACATGCCTTTCCTGCTGGCTAGTTTGGTCTATTTCAGTTCTAGACCAGTCAAGTTATAAAATGAGATCCTCTCTAAATAAATAAACAAACAAACCAATCAACAAACAGAAAGAATGAGGTACTGATGCATGCCATGCCATGGATGAGCCTTCGAAAACAGTGAAAAGCCTGGTCACAATAGAGCTCCATTTATTAAAAATAGCATGAGCTGGCCAATCCATATAGACAGAAAACAGGTTAGCAAGCCTGGGGTGGGTCTGCGGCAAATCTGTTAAACTAGGACAGGAAATGAGGCTGAAAATCTTACCTACAGGCAGCATGTGAGCTGACCACAGTTAATAGAGCAGACACCTTGACTGCCAAGGCCACCTGGGCCAGCACTGTCTGGTTCTACCTACATTTGAAAGAATCTAAAGCAAAAGCTTTTACTATCATCTCACACTGCATCAAAGGAAGGTAAATTAACCAACAGCCACAGAGAGGTGGTCCCCTCACCAGCTGAAAAGCAGTTGCCTAACACAGCACTCTTGTAAAACCTCACCAGACATCTGCTTGTGTCCTCCTGGATCAAGTACAGCGCCAGTTTCCTGAAGTAAACAACCCAAGGAATCAGAGTGAACATCCCCAGGGATGTTTGGCTTTGTGTTAGCATGCCAGGCAGGAAAGGCAGAGCAAAGTACATTAGGTATGCTAAAGTCCTCGAGGCAGGATGATTTCCTGACAGTCGTAGGAAGCTCCTGCAAAGTCCTGAAATCATTCAGGAAAAAAAAAATGGGCAACTGAGCTTGAAGTCCAGACAAGACAATGTCACAAGCACAAGGGGGAAGCCATATCACCTTGGGGGGGGGGGGGGGAAGAACCATTTTTGATATGGTATTAGCTCTTCACTATTTAAAAATATAAAATAAAATAAATTTTAAAGGTAACAATAAGCTTCACCAGCCTCCACTTACCCTAAACAATGAAAGAGACCATACTCAGACGAGACAGACATTTACAAGTAGAGTATGCAGACCCTGTAACCCTTGCCTCGAGCATAGAAATAGGTTTGAGTTTCCTGTCATTCCAAGGGAAACAATTTTCCTTCCCAAGTAAGTCCTTGCTGCACTCGCAGCTGGACTTAGGGTCAGCTACACCTCCTGCAATCTTAGGGATAGCAGCAGGTAGTGGGAAAGAGAATGGCTGCAACTCAGATAATCCCGGCTTCAAGACCGTCTAAAGGGGTGACCCCTAAACCCTTCAGGTACTACACTCAGTCAGAGATCACAAGCTGTTTGTGATGCTGTTGCTTCCTCTCTTCCTTTTTTTTCCAAATCTTGTTATGAAATCCTTTACACTTATAATATTTCATGGAAGCCCAAAAATAGATATATTATAGACAGATAAATGGATGGATGATGCATGGATGGATGGACAGAGGACAGACAGACAGATAGCTATCTGAAGCTGACAAGCAGCTTTATGCTGTGTGACACCAGAAGAAGGAAGGGTCTCCCTAGAAGCAACTCCTGGACAGACTCTTGGGACTCTACAGCACACAGAATAAAACAATGACCTCATCTGTGAAAGAGAAACTTCAGTTACTTTCAATACAACATTCTTTAAAATTGTAACTGAAACCAGGAAAACGGACCAAGTGGTAGAAAGTAATGACTCCTAATCCCAGTCCTAGGAGAGCTTGGAGGAGGAGACAGAAACATAAAAAGGGTTCTGCATTCATTCACATATAAACATCTCCTGCACATATGAATGCTTATTTTTCCAAATAAATTTATATGCTGTGATTGGTAAAACTAAAAATGATTAAAGTATTACTGACTTCATGGTCATGTGGGGATCTGACTCTACTTTTAATTAAAAAGGAATTATCCTACTCTAAAAGATTGTGAAGGGCCGATAAAAAGAAAATAATATTCTCCTTGAACTGAACGGTGTAAGTCAATCTCTTAAATTCAAATGACAGCCTTTCTTTAACTTTGGAGTTTGCCACTTCTAATGCCAAATCACAGAGGTGGTTGGACCACTTGCTGTGGCTCTGAGGCCATGGAGAGGCTGAGAAGGAAAGACTGTCACGTCTGATAAGCATTGGCTACAAAGGCTTTATGAGCAATAGAAAGCAGAGGACATGTGTCTCTTGTATTAACGTGCCAGGCAATGTCCAACAACCATCTGAGACCAGGGGATTAGTGGCGACCCAAGTTCTGACTCACTCTGCCCTACACTACAACACCTGAGATGTACAAACATGGGGTTTTCCCCACAAGCACTTTCTGTTTAACTGTTTTGCTATGTGTTTTTGAACAAACCTCACTTTAGAAGTTTGTGCCTTTCGGCCAGATGAGTACGCCAAATGAATTATGGTTTTATCATTCCTTTGTATACTATGTCATTTGCTATTTTTTAAGCCTGGATATTTAAAATGTTCCATCAATAGAACAAAACAAGCTGTGTACTTGAAACCATCAGTAAATACAAACCAAATGATAACTCTCCATCTCTTTAAAAATGTATGGTGTGGTATTCTCAAAACTGTCAAGCTTGAGTCAATGAGACAGTCCTTTTAAAAACCAAAGTCTATAAAAAGTTACAAAATGGGACTCCAGCCATACATTCTACCTTAATTTTTTTTTCTTTTAAACAGTGTGTCTCTGTGTATCCCTGGCTGTCCGGGAATCCAACCTGTAGAACAGGCTAACCTCAAACTCAAGAAATCTTCCTACTTCTATCTCCCGAGTCCTGGGATTAAAGGTGTATGCCACCACTGCCCAGCATTAACTTTTATAATAAGAATTAACAGGGTATATCTGAATTCAAAATCAGTAGAGGAATGTTTTATATATCTTACATTGATAAGTTCACAAAATAGTAAGCTTATATTAGAATAAAAACCATTTCATTGTCCTACCCCATTCTTCCAAACAAGGAAGGCAAGGCCTGTGGCTAGTGGTCAAGAGAGGTAGGCTTGTACAATCAGTACAAGCCCTTAGGTTCAGTCTTCACCCATCCCAACCCCCCCCCCCCCCCCCCCCCCCCCAAAAAAAAAAAAAAAAAAAAAACAGGAAGGGAGACATACACACATACGCAGAAAGAGAGAGACACAGAGGCAGACATTACCATTCTGAATAAGAAAAAGATGATTTAAGCTACAATTTTACCATGCATATAAAAGACTTGCAAGCATTACTTCATCCCATGTTTACAGGACCATGTTTGGCAGGTCAGGACAACATAAAAATGCAAGGTGAAGTATTCTGTGGTCCACCTGGAGTGCTGTTTCCTCACAGGATGTTTTCATTTCAGCATTTGGTAAACTTGAAAATCCAGCTGCTGCAGTCAACTTTATAAAGCTACATACCGAGGGTCTGACTGAATCAGCTCACGGAAACATCTGTCTCACCTTCCTCAAACTCCATCCCACCCTTAGGAAGAAAATGCATTACTGCTTCAGGAGGAGCATGCAGACATGACCCGCCCTTTGCATCCTAGTTCTTAGTCCCAAGAACATTCCTGTAACAACCACAGTGCCTCTGAGTCAATGCACATACACCTTCCAAACAAAGCCCCATAGTGCTGCAGTGTGTGTGTGTGTGTGTGTGTGTGTGTGTGTGTGTATGTGTGTGTGTGTGTGCATAAGTGTGTATATAAGTATGTTGTGCATGTGTGAGTGTGTGAGCAGGTGAGCATGTAAGCATATGTGAATGTGTGTGTGTATGTATGTATATGTAAGCACGTTGTCCATGTGGGAGTGCAAGTGTGAGCATGTGAACATGCACATGCTTTAATTTCTTAAACAGACAGAATAAAGTCAAATAATAGCATCTGAACAGAATCATAGGACTAAAGAAACAAGTCAATCTCCCTGTGGTTGGAAAAAGACATATTCCTGTTGAAGCAAACACACTTCAGGTAAGAGGAAACTCCTTTTCCCCCACAGTATTAACTTATGATGTATTGAGAGAAAGGCATTGGACTCTGATGGCGCCAGGACCTTGTGACATCTGATGCTCCAAATGCAACATGGCAGATATTCTAGCAATGCACGTGAGTCTCTGCTTTCCAACACCATTTCTAAACAAAGTGGACCGGGGATAACATTTCTTTTATCACGTAAACCACTGTAATATAAACTTCTCCCTCTCTCCTCATAATATTTGGATTATTTCATTGTTCTGCCTCCTACTCAACCAGACACGTGCAGTCCAATGGAAAAACTATCTGTCATGCCCTGCTTGCCATGCCTTTCCTTCTGTGCCATCCTCCACAACAGAGCCACTGAGAAAAACCAAGGCAGCCTCCAGGAATTGTGTCTTGCTTGTCAACCCATCACTAAGCCGGGCTGGCGTAACTTTCTTACCACTCTCTTCCTTAAAGCAGTTTGATTTAAGCAGCTTTTTGCAGTTAACAGCTTGCACTCTGGTAACTCTAATCTTTATTCATATGTGTGTATATATATATATATATATATATATATATATATATATTTGGTTTTTCGAGACAGGGTTTCTCTGTATAGCCCTGGCTATCCTGGAACTCACTCTGTAGACCAGGCTGGCCTCGAACTCAGAAATCCACCTGCCTCTGCCTCCCAAGTGCTGGGATTAAAGGCGTGCGTGCGCCACCACTGCTCAGCTTTATTCCTATTCTTAAAAAAAACAAAAAAAAATTATTGAAGTAAAAGTAAAACACGTGTCAGCATATCGTGTCAGCATATCATTTTATGGATGACTGAGCCAGACTTACATGCACTACAGGAATCTGGGGATCACTTCAGCTCCTGCATCTTCACACACTGTAAAACATTTTCCTCTCCCACTCTCCGTTCCTCCATCCCTCCTCCCCTTGAGGCTCAATTTCTCCCTTAAGCTAGGTCTTACAAGCATTCACACATTAGCAGGCACTCCTGGGAGTGTGCTACAAACTGATGCTGCCAAATTAGATTAGTTTTTAAGGTGGTTTTTTTTTTTTTTTTTTTTTTTAGTTATTTACTGCATTCTATATAATGATAAACATTTTTTAAAGATTTTAACATTTTCCTTAAGTAGCCTACATATGAAACATTGCATGTATGTGCATACACACACACACACACACACACACACACACACACACGCATAATTTCAACTAGTCACAGGACAACAAAGGTAGCTTTCCTAAAATGAGTTCACAGTCTTCTCAGGCAGCAAGCTCCCCTCCAGCCCAGTGCAGCCAGCACTTACCCTGTCAGACCCATCTGTCTGCATACAGTCTGTGACACTCTGGCACTGCAGTGGCAGCTCCACAGCTGGCTGCCAAGGACAGCACAGGCTAAGACGCCTAAGATATGCACTAGCCGTCCTTTCTTGGAAGCTTGCCCATCCCTGCTCCAAGCTACTGTGTGTTCACTTACCTCAACTCAAGGTTATTTTCCTCCTAAATGAAGTTTAAATCAATTGTCTCATCTTCATCCAGTGATTGTCACAGAAAATGACCCTATTAACATGAACATTGCGTTTTTGAAAATAAAATATCTGTCATGTCCCTGAGAACAAAGGACATATGTTTGCAGAGCCTACAGAGACACCATTGCTAGCAATGCCACAGTTAATTTTAAAAAGTTATATTTTATGATTCCCAATTTTCAAGAGCCAGTTCCTTTGCAGAACTCAAATCTGAACTCTTTCCTGCTTTAAGACATTCTATTCTCTTAACAAGAAGCTAAAGTGTAATTCAACAAACAAACAAAACAAACAAACAAAATCCACTTGGGCCAAATAAACAACTAGGGAACTGGAACCCTTCCCCTACCTCCGCCATTGTAGACTGTGAAAGGCTCCGCACTGATCCTTACACTATGAGCTTGTAAGCACTGCACTGCTCTTTAAAATAAGGGAAAACTCTGGCTCGTTTGCTTCTCTCTTCCATGCACTCACTTCTCTAAATGTCTATTTACACATGAGCCTCTAATGATGCCCCACGATGCTTAGCAAGCAGCTTCCCTGCTTCTGTAGTGAACAGATGGCTCAAGGCATCAATTATTTTCATTTTAACCAAATTACAAGAACTAGAGGTAACAGAAACGGGCTGAACCATGAGTCCCAGACTTGGAAATTCTGTAGAACAACTAATGAAGTTCTCACAGCATGAGACAGGAACACACACACACACACACACACACACACACACACACACACCACCACCACCATGGGTAAAGCTTGTTTGACTCCAGAGTTGAATAAACAGTTCAAACAGATTTAAAAAAAAAATTTAAACTGATTAAATGTTTGTAGATGTAGTATGCATTATCTTAATTTTAAATGAGATAATGGATTTTAGCTGTTTTTAGAGATGGCTCAGCTGGAAACACACTTGTTGCATGTGGACCTGAGTTTGGATCCCCATACCTACATAAAAGCCAGGTGTGGTGACACACATCTGCAACCCCATCACTGAGGAAGCAAAGGCAGAGTTCACTGGTCGACCAGTTAGCCAAAATTGGTGAGTTGGGGAATGCCTTTGTGTCTAAAACTTAACTGGAGAAGGACTGAGGAGGACACCAGACATGACCTTTGGCCTCCATGTGCATGCCAACTGGACAGGGATATGGGAATGGGAGATGTCTTGGTCTCTTAAGACATGTATTCTAAAATACAAAAATATTTACAGAAGATACAATTTGATATCCAGAATTTATGTAGAGCTGAGCTATTGACAGCAAAGATAAAAAGATTAGCCCTGAGTTGGTATCTAAGCTGTGCATACAAGGAAGATTCGCAGACTACTTATACTAACTTTTCTGTTTGGGTATGTGCTATGACAAAAAAAGTTGGTATATTTTATCTTTGAAATATATTTTTATATTTAAAATAAGAGATGCAATGGGAGGAGTAAGTCTGAGGGAGGTGTCTGAGGAAACAGAGAGGGTCTCTGTGCCATGCCATTCATTCTAGAGGCTTTTAAATTATGTTTCCATTTTAATAATCATAAAGAGTACATTGCCACAATGTCTGATGGCTGAAGGCAGAATAGAAGCCTACTGCCCTCACTCAGGGGACGTACAGGTAGAAGCTGCAGTCACGAGGTTCTGTCTGTCACTCTCAGGACGGTACTAAGTTCCACAATCCAAGGAGATAGTCCATGATGGGCCTGATCACTTGAGCCCTTTTCCTATCAACTTTTTCTCAGGTTATTATAGAGAGAAGGAGGGGGAGTCAGAGAAGTTTGCCCCTGCCCGCACAGAAGACAGCAAACAAATGAGGGTTTCTCAGTGGATCATGAATCCAAATTTGAGAACCCTTGAGCTTCATGATGTCTGACAAATGAAATACACCTATCAACACACACAGCTCTACAGCAAAGAGAATAGATTTTATAGTGTGACGTTTTATAGGGTTTCCACGGTGAAAAAAATCTTGCAGAATAATCAGAAGGAAGTGTAAAGCAAATGGTAACTACAGTAAACATAATGCCAACTTCATCACTGCAGTGGGTGTGAAACAGACAGTGACTAGAGGGTATGAACCAAGTCCTGCTACAGCAAAAATGTCTTCCTGACAGCCAGTCTTCCTTATTTCAGATGACCTATACATAAATACCAAGAAATTGACAAAATTCTTCTTTGTCTGTGGTACGCATCTGGTTAAAGGAAGAATCAAGACATATAATGACAGCAATGTTAAAGTAGCATCTCTGAGACCTCACAAGATTTTTCTCAGGTTTCCTTATGTGACTGTGTCTACTTTGTCTTTTAAAGATAACTTCACTGGGATATAATTTGTAATCCATGAAATCTCTGTATAGTGTGTAGCTCAGAGGTCTTTGTTGTACTAATAAGTCATATAACTAATACTCTTTCCAGGGCATCCCAGCATCCTCCAGAAAAAGCCTCGAGTTCTTTTTAACTGCCATTCTTCCTTCAAGACCATGTCAGGCTGACAATTCTCTCAGAATCTCCTTGGAAAATCTTGGTCCTTCAAGACTCAAAACCAGAATTTGTGGAAGAACTGCAAGCATAAGAAATACTGAAAAACCTAATTGGAGATTAAAAATACTGTTTCCTGTAACCATTGCTGAGGCTGCTCCTCTGAAAGGATGGAATGTGAGCCAGACAGATGGCTCAGCACATAAGGGTGCTGGTGATATGAGTTCCATCCTCTGGGCAGACATGGTAGGAGAGGACCAATTCCTGAGAATTGTTCTGTGACCTACACACACACACACACACACACACACACACACACACACGCACGCATGCACGCACGCACAGACATACATACAAAATAAGCATGTGAATGTAAAAATAAGTAAAAGGAAAGCTGTAAATGTTCCAAATAAGCAAAGCATGAGACTCCTCAGAGTGGAAATGATGAGCCTTTCACTTGGGAAAAGCCCTTCTGCACAAGGTCATCTGTTTATTTTAAAAATCAAAGACACAAGTCTGATAATAGTAGATCAAGGCTTCTGTATGACAAAGGGAAACGTAAGCAAAGGGAAGAATGTAAACCAGCAGCACTCTGAGGTCTTCAGCCAACATCAAGAACATTCTCCATGCTGAGAAAACAAGGGTGCTTTCAGATGCCCCTTCCACAGCTCACAGTAGAGCACATAAATTGTTATATGTATTACTTATAAAAGTTAATTATTTTCTTGTCTCTGCTATGCTTGCTTAGGAATCAGAATCTGAAAGTTATTGTTTTAAAAAGCCACTGTAGGGCCAGGGAGATGGCTCAGTGGGTTAAACCTTTACCATCAAGTCTGACAGCCTGAGTTTGGTCCCGGGAGCTACCTGGTGCAAGTGGACTTCTACAAGTTGTTCTCTGGCCTCACAATGTGTACCATGGCACACACATGCATATGCCATCACACACACACATATACGCACACAGACACAATTGATCGGTCATCAATCAATCAATACCCCCCACTTGGTTATTATAACTCTGAGCCAAAGATCTTCCATGGGGATGTGGAGTTGGAAAGGCACCAGCTCAGGAAGGAAACAGCAGCACCAGATGTGCTCCGCTCTGTGGAGCAGTCAGCTAGGAAGTGCTCAGAGCCTGGGTTAGCTGTGAAATAGCCAAGAGCTTTCTAGATCACTTCTGGGCCTCCTCTAGAACAGAGGCTAGGAAGAGCACTCATGACTACTCCCCTGCCCAGCTTTATTCCAAAGACCCTTAGTGTTAAGCATTTGGGACCAGGTAGTGTCTGTTACTCTTTCTTACAGACGATGAGTTAAAGGGCACATGGAAGCCGCCCACGGGAACATCCTGGGGAAAAGACCATTTCCAGGTACTTACAGGGTTTCAGTTAAACGTAATAAAGCCCCAGGCTTATTAGAAGCACCAAGTCCAGCACATCACAAGATATGCACTATGCCACCCACAAAAAAAAAAAACACCTTCCACACACATGCAAAATTCTAAATAAAAGGATTTACAAAGTTCATACAAAATGAATGCAAACTCTTAAAGTTAACATTTAGACAGACAGACAACCTGACATGCAATGTGCAACAAGATCCACACTTCCCAAACTCAAGCTCTTCTGGTCTCACATTTTCATGTTAGGATTTCCTGGGGTGACCATGACAGTCCTGGAGCTGGAGCCCTAGGTGTTGCGAACCAGTCTCCTCATGCATCTCTTTCTCAAGTCAGCCTGGGAAAGCCTACTGGCTAGCTGGAAGGATAGACGCAGTAGGCCCCAAGGAGTACAGATGACCTCAAATTCCACATAGCCCCTGAGAAGGAGTTGACTTGTTTTAAAATTTTGTGTGTGGTTTGTGGGTAGCATATGTACTTATTCATGCATATGGGTACATGCACCTGGAGGGAGGGAGGGAGGGAGGGAAGGAGAGAGGGACAGAGAGAAAGAGAGAGAGAGAGAGAGAACACAAAGGTCAATGCCACATGTCCTTCTACACTACTCTCTGCCTCATTTTTTCGAGGCGAGGTCTCTCAGTAAATCTGGAGTGCACTCACAGATTCACCGCCCCCCCCCCCAGATGTGACACTGTGTTTGTCTTTTTAGGTAGGTGTCAGGTATTCAAACTCAGGTCCTCATAATCTGAGCCACCTCCCTAACCGCTGGCTAACTGTTTAATGGAAGCCATGCCTCCTTATACATTATCTTTGCATTAGCTGACCAAAAAAAGATCTTGGGTCAGTTAATTAAAGAATTAAAAAATGTGACATTTTCACTTTGAACTCTGAAAGGCAAGTTTGGGAGGTGCCAAAATCCAACTTTTAGAGTGAAGTTTGAAAGACATTCTTGTCCGTGGGAGGAGGGGAAGCAAGCCAGGGCTCTTCTCTGCTGTTCTGGGACACGCTGTCATTTCTAAAGGCTAAAGCTGTTTTTAAAGCATGCTGGCCAGCCTCTGACAACAGCAAGAACTCTGGCTTCCCTTTCCCCAAAGCCTGGTCTTCCTTATCCAGAGATAATGTAACTGACTACAAACCCAGGCTACAGGCTTCAAAGCTGTTTACTCACTGGCGCTGGTGGGCTTACCCTGGCCAGCACCAGTGTCTCACAGGGTCCCCTGTTGTGACCAAGGACATATCCTTAAAATGTGGCTGGCTTCCCAGGCTGTGGTCATGGAAGAATGGAGAAATGACCCCAATGGGTCTAATCCACTGACCTTTTTCTTGGCTTTAACCAACTGCCCAAATAAATAAAACCAGCAGGGGCAGCTCCACTTCTCAAAAGAAATCCAATTTATCCCCAAACATGTCAATGTTTAAAGCCCTTGGACCATCATAAACCTACCCGCTCACCCTCCACAAAGGCAGTTTTACCCTCTAGGAGACACTTGGCTGGCTACGTCTGAAGACTTTGGAGTTTCGTTGCAGCAATGGAGGAGCACCATAAGCATGGACCCAAGCATGGCACAGGTCGGGGTGTGGCTGGCTAGGGAGACCTCCTCACAACAGCATTATCCAGGCTGGTTTTCAACTGTGCTTAGGTTGAGAAACAAGGGATCAGAGAAGAAGAAAGGACCATTTGCCAGAGGACTACTGGTTCATAAACCTTTGGTTTCAAGAATTATACCCTTGAGCCAGTGAGATGGCTCAGCAGATAAGAGCTGCCTGCCACTAAGACTGATGACCTGAGTTCAGTCCCCAGCACTCACATGATGGAAGAGGGCTGACTCTAGCTAAAGGTGTTCCCTTACCTCCACAGGTGCATGCACACATCATGGAATTTGCATTTGCATTCAAATTCATTCCTTCTCTCTCCCCAGTTAGCATCTGCTGTCAAGTAGACACAGCCCAGAGTTATAGAGGGAGTCTCCATTAGGGGGTTGCCTCAGTCAGACTGGCTTGTGAGCATGTCAGTGGGGCATTCTCTGGATTGATAACTGATGTAGGAGGACCAGTCAGGTAGTTGTAGGTTAGATAAGAAAGCTGGCTGAACTATAGCAAGAGAGAGAGCAAACCAGTGAGAAGCATCCTTCCATGGTTACTGCTCCAGTTCCTGCCTGTCTTCTCTCAAAGACAGACTATGACACGGTATGTATTATAAGATGAAATAAACCCTTCTTTCCCAAGTTGTTTTGGTCATGGTGTTTAACACAGCAACAGGCAGCAAACTAGAACAGACAAATACACACAATAAATAATGTAAAAATGTTTTTATAGAATTACACATTTAATGTTACCAGGGCCAAGGAAGTAAAGAGATACCACTGAAGTAAATGGCCATGCATGTGGCACAGGGGCAGGGTAAGATCTGTGGTGCTTGGAGAATAAACACTCACGTACACATGTCATCCAGTGTTTATAAAAGCAGTGCTGGGTCAGCACACTCATGCCTTGGGTTTGATCCCGGTACTGTGTAAAGCAGGTGTGGTAGTAAACCCAGCATTTCTGAGGGTGAGGTAGGATGATTAGAAGTTCAATGGCATATTTGTCTATACAGGCAATTTTTGGCCTGCTTGGGACACAGGGACCAATCCCATGAAACCACTACTGGCTTTAAAAAAAAAAAATCATGGGCAATATTAGCCTGTGAAGCATTGTTGGTCTTACTCTAGCTTAAAGAGATTACCAATTTAAATAGAATGGAATATCACCAAAAGATAATGCCTAGCTTCATCTCTTATATCCTCAGGAACTTCCTGCGGTCAGGTGTTTGGCATTAGGCCCAGAGGATAGGGTCTGCTCAGAAATGAACAGGAGCTCAGGTCCATGTCCCAGGGCATAAAGCAGGATAGGAAACTGGACAAGCAAATCCAACAAATGTTATTAAACCTATGTGCACAGTGGCTCTTACACACAAATCACTCAAGACAGCTAAATAAATTAGGTCATTACTGTTCTAATGTTACTCTACTCCTAACAGTGTGCGATTTTCATCCAGAAGACTTCCATGTGAACACGCTGTTGTGCAAATGAGAAAAAAGAGGTCCAAGAAGTTGGAAGGAATCACTGGGATCACCCAAATAAGAATACCACACCAGTTGGCATTTCTTTTCCCTGTGTGGGACTGCAAAGCATGAACAGGTAAAAAGATTCCATCCGGAGTATCAAACATTCAGTTGGATTCCTTCCAAATATAAGTCATACACAGATGTTAACTTCAAACCTACTTGTGATTATTCATTTCCTTTGGCCCTAAAGATCTGTCCCTGAGTATGTGCGTTGCGTACTCTTGTTGGAAGCCCTGGTATGCCTGTCCCTGAGTGTGCCCACGCTCTGGGAAAGCAGCATATCCCTGAGAATGTGCATAGTCTGTTAGAGGAATTCCTGGCCCAAGAAGACTGTAAACAAAGACAATCCAGAGGGAAACCAGTGATAAGATAAATGAAATCCAGTAACTCCTGGTCCTCCCTCCACCTACTTCCCTCATCTTGTTCCATTAGAAAAACAACCTGAGCCATGGTGGGAGAACTGCAGTGTGAGCTGGGCTCTCAGAGGCCGCACCCCTCCTTGTTCTGGGCTCTGGAGGATACCACATCATAAGGCCAATGACTGTGGCTACCCTGATACTGAACCAGGCCATGGGAAGACAGCCCTATGTTCCTGAGAACAGAGTCAGCAAATTACAACCCAGAAGAAAATGGATAGATGGATGGATGAATGGATGGAAGGATATTACAGATTAGGTAGAAACATAGATACATAGATACATAGCTTGATTTTAAGTTTTAATCAGCCCTTGACAGAAACTGTCATAGGCAAAGCAGTTCTGCAGACCTGGACTTCTATAGTTATGCTACCTACTCAGAGTCTGAAGCCCCAATTGGGTCACAGAGTTTTTCTAGTTCAATCTAGTCTCT
Source organism: Rhabdomys pumilio (assembly GCA_030674055.1). NCBI lineage: Eukaryota > Metazoa > Chordata > Mammalia > Rodentia > Muridae > Rhabdomys > Rhabdomys pumilio. The sequence continues at coordinate 1,515,083 of JANHMN010000022.1, read as the reverse complement.
ACTCTTGATCTCAAAAACACAAAAACAGGGCTGGAGAGATGGCTCAGCATTGCAGCGGACCCCAGCACCCATGTGATGGCTCCCAAGAGTCAGTAACTACTCTGGGGAGTTAGTTAGTTCCAGGGGACCTGATGCCCTCTGGACTCCAGGGACATCTGCAAACAAGTGGTGCACACAAACTCAGTGAGGCACACATAGACACACTAATGAGTCGTGATTAAAAATACTAAAGGATAAACACAGGCCTGTCCATTTAACCTTCAAAGAACACGCTGCAGTCAGCCTCAGTCACTGGCTTCCATTTCAAGCATTTATTTATTCTTTGTCCTTCCTGACTCTTAGCTCACATTACCAAAGCACTAAGCACTGGGGGAGCACTCTGGTACAGACTGCCACATACAAAACAGGGTGGGGGATTAAAACAGACGTGCTACTGTGAGATTTTGCCACCATCATTCTGAATTAAATAAAAACCATTAATACTGGATTAACTACAGCTCTTAATCCAATGGCCTGTTTTCTTAAAGTCTAAAGAGCTGCTCCTGTTCATTCTGGTTACCGTATTCTCTGCTTCCACTTTTTACCTGCCTTCCAGGGACAGAAGTCAACTCTTCCAGCTTTCAGGCAAGCACTTTTGCCCCCTGAGCCATCTCACCAGTCTCGTCTTTTTAAAAATTTTCCTTATGATAGTTTGTAGTAAGTTCTCAGGGTTCAGGAGGGTCCTTCTGGTTACAAAGCTGCAGATTCCAGCTTAACTTGTACCTAACATTTCACTGCTTAGTTCTGTCAAACTGCTTCAAAGCAAGTTTCTACGAGCAGGCACATGAGAACAGTCAGGGTAGTCTGGCAAATGCCACTAACAAATGTTCCTCTCAGTACAAATCTGCAGGAACTTTATGGGACATCAGAGTATGAGAGACAACTTCTATGGACCCAGGGAGTTCAGCAGGGAAGGGAGAGCCCAGAAGCAACCCCAAAACACTTACTGTTAATACCTGCCATTCCTCAGGAAAGGAAAAACACAGACTGCAGCCTTTGGCAAACTGTTAGTGAGCTGTCTCTAGTTCTGACCCAATTTTCACAAGAGGATGACAAACATAATTCCTTGACAAACCCTTGCCTCTAGCAGGGTCTGAAGAAACTAAACTCTGTCAGTTCATTTTATAATTTGATACTTTCCTTTGCCCCTGGCAGTAATGGTTGTGCTCTGAATGGTGGTGATACATTAACGTACCATGGTGTCTGGCTGTGTGTGTGTGTGTTTGTGTGTGTGTGTCTGTGTGTACATACACAGACAGACACCATGGTGAGTTACTCACCATGACTCAAAAATAAGGTGTTCTAACCATAATCTAGACCTGTTCTGAATTATCTCTAACAACAAAGATCCAGCTAATAACTAGACTGTAAGAGCCCATCTCTAAAAACTGAAAAGTAACCAGATGTTTGAGCAACAAAGCTCAAAGCTAAGGCCTAAACCATGGGTACTTTTGAAAGCCTAGACTCAAAGTACCCATGAGACAGGCAATGTTTGCCAATTGCATCACAGGTATTTTCTTCTGAAGTGAAAAGGACAAAGAGCAGTTTAACAGGTGACCCAAGCTGTGTGCCTAACAGAAATAGAAGGAACTTCAACTCCAAACCTGGTGCAATTGACAGAAGAAATGAGCTCTGGTTCTTGCTAAAGGTGACCGACAGACTGAAGAAATGTAGCAAGATGGATGGGGGAGGGGAGAAAGCTTCCCCAAGTCTATGTCTGGCAAACAAGTATTACATCTCAGGAGCCTAATGGCAAACAGGTTTGTGTTTGCAATTTCTCTTCCTGGCAGTCTCTGCTATTACAGTGCAGCCTGCCCATTATTCCCCTAAATTACCAAGTGTATGCTTCAGTCAATTGTCTACATCAAATATTGTCAGGGTTGCACAATATTGAGTTCTGTGCCAAAAGAGGACGTCGGGAAGTCACACCAACTACATTGGAAATGAAACTCACTTCCCTAGTTTTCCACACTCAATTCACAATGGTAGCTATGGTTTAAGAATTACAGCTGTTAACTTGGCTCCAAATTTGCTACAATATAATGAGTCTCTCTTTTAAGGCAGAGAGAGGGGGGAAAGGGTTATTTTAATGCCTAAGGATATTCAATATCAGACTGCATGTTTAACTACTGCTAAAGTTTTCATTTATTTTTAAAGCTTTCAGTTTACCTTAAAAGGGAGGGAAACTGGGATGCTAGCCCCTCTTAGCTGTTAAAGTAGCATCTGTTGCCCTTTCCTAGGTGAGAAGCCTATACCCAGATGATGGATTCAATCCAGTGAAAAATTATCCTCACATATAGGGTCTGAAGCTGGACAATCTCCGAGAAGATTTAAATATAGGATATAAAAATATTTCCTTTTTTCAGATACTCTGTCTATATGAAATATATGTCTATACGAAGTATAGCAAAAAGGAAATTCAAAAGCTTTATCATTCAAGTGTCGCTCCGTTGATGAAGCCCTTGTTTCACACCTGGCATGAACCTGGTGTAGCAGCACAAGTCTATAATCAAAGCACTTGGGAGACAGAGGCAAAAGAATCAAAAGTTCAAACCTGCCTTCTATTGTACTTAAGGCCAGCCTGGAATACATGAGACCCTGACTCAAAAATTGAGGGTAGAGGTGAGGTGGTGGGGACAGGACCCTTGTTGCTGCACTCCTGTTTCAACAAACTGGATCCATTCTTACACTAGAAAAGCAAGTTCCCTTGGAGATGCTTTGTTCTCTGCTCCTGGCACAGCAGGACGGGTACCAGAAAATAAAGGTGAACACCACCCTTTTCTGCTATGCGCAGAATATAGGTCACTGAGATCAACTGGCATCTAACCTTTAACTGTCCTCCTTTCAGCGGGGATACTGAGGAGGTGAGGACATGGTCTCTACCAGCAACCTAGGCCACAATATACATAAAAGACAACACACTCGATAAGTAACTTCAAAATCGATAACCCCAAATCAGCCTGTTCTGCCAACCAGACATACTCACGAGCCACAAGCAGAAACAAAAGACCACTGAAATGGAGCCTATGCAATCCCTTCAGCTCCTAAAAAGAGGACGGAAATTGAAAGTATTCAGCTTCGAAATTAACCAGGACGATTTCTTCCATTACTGAGTTAATACCAGAACAAGTGATAGTAACTCACAATCCTTATCCCAAGGGGAGGCCAGTGGGGAGAGTACTTTCATTTGGACTGGAGTGCCCTGTAGAAAACAAGTTTGGCAACCTCAGTTGGCAGAGTTTTGTTTTTTCCTGAAATATTAGAATATAGACTAAAGACTTAGAAACACAAGAATGGAGGATGCTAGGGAAGACCCCTACCCCAGTGACAAGTTCAGTGGGTCACTTTCTGAACCAAACACCTGAAGCTCTCAGTGGTACTGAGCTTTGTGGGAAATGCTTAGTCCCTCTAATCCAGCTATAACTTTGAAGTGTTTTCACAGAAGAACCTAAGAGTCTCAAGCCAAAGCCATACTCTAAATATTTACAAAACGAAACTGTTTCAGCCTTAGCCAGGTCTTGTTTTTAAACACCTGATTTGTCCTGGGCAGCCTACTACTAACACTAGAAGCAGTGTTTTAAACAAGCAGCTCCATGCAGAAGCACATTCTCAATGCTCAGAACTATCTACAAGAGAAAGCCAGGATTCAAATCCCACTCAAGGATGTGACTTACACTGACCCTTCTCAAGATGGCTCCAGTTTTCCAGACCCACAGGACATGACCACCACATAACAACTTTACCAACACCAGACAAATGTCCTCTCCTAAGGCTGGCCTGGAACAGCAGATCCTGTTTATAGAATCACTCTGCCCCAGATGACAGACCGCTGTCTTCCAGCAACTCCAGGAGCCATTGGTGAAGTGATAAAAGCATCTATCTTTGCCTTTGTCTTTCTCCTTAGTTTCCTGCCATCTGCCTTCTGGGAAAATTATCTGGGCCAAGGAGAATATTACTAATAAAAGTATCTCATTAAGTGTACTAAGAAATTATAACAAGAAAAACAATAACCTACGTAGGTGAATGTATTCCAAAAGTAATTATAAAATAGCAAAATATATATATCATTTTTATACTCATGGAATGAACTGTAGCAAGGTATAAGTATTAACAAAAAGGTGGGGGGACTATTACAACAAATTACATAACTGTCAGGACATACATAAATGTCAGGACAAAAAATACAAACCTTGGATTTCCAACCCTCCTTAATACCCATCTAACAAATGCTTATTAAAAGACCTATTCCAAATTCTGGGAAGGTTGAGAAGACAAAGACCCTGCCTTCAAAGAGCTTAGCACCAAAAAAGCATAGGCAAGCCAATAAATGAAGGACATTTTGCTGTTATTATAAATCCTAGAACAAAAATAAATAGATAAATAAGAGAGTGATAACTTGGGCTGCTGCTGCCTCATAGTGATGTAGGTAACGACCTACTCAAGGTGGAAAGCATCATCCACTTGGCACGACAACCCAGGTAGTAATCTGCACATGAATGCACACGCATAGACACTCCTATATACACCACCCCCATTTCTGAGAGACACCACACTTGGAATAAAATGCAAACAGGAGATGAAAAACAAACATCTTAGTAATATTTAAATGCCTTTTGTTCAATTAAGTTACAAATAACTACATTTATCAAGAATCCTGCAAACCATAAAATCTAAACAACTAATTGTGACTAAAACATAAAACCCCAGGTGCTGGGATAATAGGAGTATCAAGTGTATTATAAATTTAAAAATAGTACTGTAGCTGCCCTGTCCATTTTGTAACAGTAACCCCAAGGATCTTGCTTTAGGGGCCAGCAACACAAATTGAAGGCTACAATGTCAGAGCTGGGTTTAACCCTTGTGTTATTTGAAGGAGGGAGTTATTTTCCAAGTCAGTCATTTTCCAAGTCGCAAGACTTTAAACCTAATGTCAATGTTGGGAATTCTCTGAACTCCCTTGTCTACATTACAAATGGGATAACAGGTGCCCCCAGAGGTAACTGTTAGCCCACAGCAGGGCAGATCACAAAGTGCTGGCGCAGGACTTAGGGCTCCTGTTTTCAGCCTCCAGAGTTTCACTTTAAGAATCTTGAGCTGGAATTTAGATTTTATGAAAATTATTGCGATGTCTGTGCTCTCCATACCTCAACTTCAATTATTAATTGCTCTGCCATTTACAGGTAATGGCACTTCAGGTCATTGCTGACCAGGGAGTTGTGTAGGCTTGGGAAGAGTGACCTTGTTAAATTGCCTCCAGCACTGTTAACTATGATAATGACGGAAAGATACAGTGGAAAAACATATTCCAATTTAGTTTACCTTAGAACAAAAGCCCCAGACAATTCGTTTTGAGATGATGTATAGGCACGTGGGAGGGGAAAGGGTCCAAAAATACGGTGTCCAAGCTACGTAGGAAAGAATATGGGGAGTCCCAGAGCTGCCAGGAGGGTGAGGAAGAGGGAGCAGCTGGGCTAAGGGCAAACATTTGACCACACCCCCCGACCACACCCTCCCAGCTGCCCGCAGAGCCACAACGAATTGAAACAGCAGTGCTAGCTGTTAAGATTCCAAAGGCAGGAGTCGCCATGGCAACCGGATTCGTCTTGCAGGCAAACTATGCTTCAATTCACTAGGTCCGGCTCAAATCTCAAGAAACTACCAATTCAATGGGGGCAAAACGGTCACGGGCAGCATTTGCTCTGGATGCTCTCCCAACACTGACGGTGAGGTAGAGGGACTCGAGAGCAGGAATCTATATTTATGAGCACAGTAAAACATTTTATGGGGAGGGGACAGAACGTCCCAAACCTTGATTGTAAGCAACGAGCAAAAGACCGTAGAAGGGTTTAATGAATGTAAGTAAACGAACGAATGAAGCTGACGCAGAAAGGGAAAAGAAAAGCCAGAGGTCTTTAGAGTTGTCCGGCCGGGCCGGGCCGGGCCGGGCCTCGCTTCACTCTCCTCTCCAGTCAGAAGACAAGCCAATCACAAACAGCTGGTCTGGGGCACCAGTTAGATAAACCCGATTATCCAGCCCTTCTGCCCCCACAGCGAACCTTATCATTAGGTTATCCACCAACCCATCACCTCCATGGTTCTAAGGAGAGCGTTTAGCCCACGCCCAGGTGCTCTTTTCAGGGCTCGATTCGGCAGAGCCAAGGCTGAGATGCGCTCCCCACACACACTCCCAAAGCAGGACGCAGGAAACCCCGTCCAGTCCCCCGGAGACGCAGCCTCCCCGCGCAGCAGCTAGCCGCCGGCTCGCGGCCTCCGCAATGCCTCTTCTCCCCGCACACAGTAAGCTCGGACACTGTCTGGATTACAGTCAGCCCCTCCGTTTTGAGTATGGCTTAACCCTAAGGTGATAGGGATGGTTAGGGAATCGCGGCCACTACCGTGCCCACAGATCTTACGGAGCCAGCGGCCCAGGAGCGCCGCTCGCTGCCGCAGCTCCCTCAGCCCTGGCCCCGGAGAGCCCGTGGCCGGGAAGCGATGTACCCGGCCGGCTCCACTGCCACCGAAGCTTCGGAAAGAAAGAAGGGAGGAACCCCATCCTCGGGGACGCCTTCCTTCAGGCTCGCCTCCCTCCGTTCAGCGCTGCAGCCATTTTCCAAAGCCTAGATTGGCAGCCCATAGCTGTCTCAGTCCTGTTCCCACCCAGACCCAACCTGAAGGACGAGTTTAATATTTACCTACTGGCCCGGGAGCTCCGGGAAGCAGCAGGAGGGCGCGCCGCGAACAGCGCGAGGAACCAGCACGCCCACCCCGCGCCACAGTGCGGTGCCGCTAATGAATGAGTGCGGCGGACGAGCCGAGGCGTCCCCTCACCTGAGCAGCCGCTGCATGCTGGAAAGGCCGCTCTGCGTTCCCGGTACAATGGGATCCGGTTAAACAGTTCCCTTCACAGCCGCTCGTAGGTTACCAACTCGCAGGTGACATCACCCTCGCCTCCTCTGATAGGATACAAGATGGCACCCACTGCGCATGGACGCTCTGACAGGCCTGTAGGATTCTGGAAGTTGTAGTCCCAATCCTGCAGACAGAGCCGAAACAACCTCTCCATCTTCGCGCTCAGGAACTACATTTACCGAGGTGCCTCTCTGTATCTCTGTGCCCGCCCTTTTCCCGCCCCCAGACCCGCCCCCTCCCCGCCCTCCAGTCTAGCAGAACCAGTGGTGGTCAGTCAGAAGACCAGGGGCATACTGTTTGGACCAGAGGGCGAGGCACCAGCGACCGTGCCCTTTGACTTGACCTCTAATCCTGCCAGCGGGTAGGCTGCGGGACTAAGGGGCGTCTTGAATTCGAGCACACCCTTCTGTTCGGTTGGGCTCTCCTGCCCCCATCTGGGAAGGGTCCATAAAAGCCTTTCTCTTCCTTCCCTGCTCAAAACCACTAATTCATAGGACTCTAGGGGTTCTGGGTTGAATTACAGAGCCAGTATTTCCCCATGTCCACAAGGATCAAACAACGCCAGCGACAGTGGCGAAAAAGACAGAAATCTCCTTGCACCACACGTTGGGTTAGTTCACCTTTCTCCTCTCTTTTCTTTCCCCCACGCCCCTTTTAAACCAAGACCGACCGAGTGGCCAAGAAAAAAAGCTGGGAAGAGCATAGTTGGCTGACCTGAGAAAAACCTGCGGCTGTCACTAATGAAAATGCAGTGTAATAGAAGACAGAGACAGTCACTACCACAACCCTGCGTCCGCAAGCCTGCTGCTGTGTAGATAATACTATCGAACATCCTTGCTTTTGTTCATCTCTTAAGGGACTTTCCGCTCTGGTGGCTCTCAACTCCTCGGAAGATGACATGCATATCTAAAAGTTTTAGTAAATTACACATATAAAATTTAAAACTCTGCAACACTCCTTCCACCCTCGTTCCCCACACATTTCCTTTCAAAAATATAAAAATTTTAAGACCTTAAAGCAAACAGTACCCTTCAAGGATTGCCCCCGATCTTCAGACACTTATACGTGTATTCAAGTGTTAGCAAAGGGTACGTAGTGGAATTTTGACCCTTCTGGAAGATTTTGGTTTTAGTACATAAAAGTTTTCGGTGTCGTGATCTCCGAATCACGACAATAACACCGAAGGTGAGAAACTTAAATAGAGGAAACAAATCTCCAAGTGCCTTTTTCACAGGGGAGAAAAACTGTATTTATCCCACTTTCAACGGCACTGCTGTGATCAGCTCACATGCCTCTTCCACCAGCAAAATTAAGATTTTGCTTCTCAAGAAATGAAGACTGACAATTAAAATTTCCAACAACTCTTCACCTAATTGCTGGTGGAATGGCACATTACCACGTACCCTTCCCTTTTCTGATTGAAACACTAAGGTTCAAGTGAAATATTTCCTCAGAACTAGAGGAGTATCTCAGAGGAGACGGAAAGTGCTGTTTCGTGAAAGAGGAGATTACTGCGGGACTCTGATCTTCCTTTGACAAGCCTATTCGGTAGAGACCAGAACAGTTTGTCTCCACAGAAGCAGGATAACTTTGTTGCTCTTCTGATCTATCTGTTTCAAACATTATTTTAAGTGGAACCTAGACAACACAAATGTTCCTTTGGCCATCAGACCAAGGGTACAACAGTGAAGCTCTAATTAATGGGTAAGCTTAATATATCACACAATTGGCTGTGGGAAAATATTCAGAAAGAAACCTGACCTGGCATGATTCTAAAGGTTCCCCCAGTCTTACAACTGTGGAAAGCTTTTAGGTGGAAACGTAATCAGTGAGCTTGAATTTTACTGAGTCAATAAATTGTACTCAGAGCCTTTCTATCAGGCAAGGTTTATCCTTATAGATGAAAGAATGTTGTTAAGGCACTCGGAGAAATAGTTTTATAGAAGAAATACGCTCTCAGCAAGCTCTCTTAGTTCTCTGCAATAAAGAAAAGGAATAAACTCGAAGAGAAAGAGTCCATTCTTTATAGCAGTATTACAGTGTGTCATGTACCTCCACATATAAAGGACAGCATGCAAAATAGACTACAAAACCGGGAGTTTGTGTGGTGTGTGTATGTGGGGGGGGAGGGAGAGAGATTTCTATCAACCAAATAGAAGGCTTGGTGTTCAAAAATGGTTTTCTGTTAAGTAGTAGTGAATTTAATCTGACCCCTGCACACTGTTGTATTGGTAAACAAGGGAAACAAGATGACTCTTTGGCATCAGAAATGCTCTCTGTAAACCTGTAGACCTGAAGTCAGTGGAAGCTTAAACACTTCCACAGAAACTCATATTCACACACACACACACACACACACACACACACACGCACACACTTGTTGTATGTGTCTGTATTCAATTCTTTTTATGAAACTCAGTCTCAGAAACCACGAAAAGCACTAGTTCTTTCTAGCTTGATTTATATTCCATGCCAGAAAGGTTTCTTTACTTTTTTTTCCCCTTTTATTTTATTTATTTATTTATTTATTTATTTATTTATTTATTTATTGGTTTTTCAAGTCAGGGTTTCTCTGTGTAGCCCTGGCTGTCCTGGAACTCACTCTGTAGACCAGGCTGGCCTCGAACTCAGAAATCCGCCTGCCTCTGCCTTCCAAGTGCTGGGATTAAAGGTGTGAGCCACCACCGCCCGGCTCCCTTTTATTTTTAAACAACTGATCCTGTCCTGGAATTACCTTACAAAAGACCCCACCTCACCCAGCAATCATGGTCTATGAATTAGAAACACCTAGAACCATTGAGCATAGACTATCTCTGTGGAGAGGATGGGAGACAAAGGCATTATGGGGCATGTTGCTGATATTTCAAAACAGAATCAGTTGTATCTGGTTACAGGTTTTACTTCAGGGAGGAAATAAGACACCAACAGAGGAAAATGAACATTTGTCACCTTACAGGTGTTATCACATAACAGCTTGGTACTTCACAGCAGTTAAGTTAGCGTATGTAGAATCTGAGCTTGGGATTGACCTTTACTGTAGTTAGACCTGCAACTTTGCTTATACGTGTTGCATGTTCTATCTGAACCTCAGTTTCCTTACTTGTAAGAATATTCAATGCATTTGTATATTAGATGAGGCAAGAAGAAATACTTTTTTTACAAAGCAGAGTTGGGGGTTAATAAAGATATTTTAAAATCCACTTAAGCATGAGGGTTAAGAGCAAGGCCAACTCTCAGGAGAAAGTGGAAGACCCCTGAAAGCATGGGCGTGGGCTTTGTAAAAAAAACAGCAGACAGTAAGGTTGTCTCAAATGTGCATTCAAGATCCTCAATAGAGAGCTGCGATAAGCTATTGTTTGTTCTCTCCAAACCAATAACCGGGGCCTATTGCTGAAGACAACACTTACATATCTCATTGAACACAGGGAGGTAGAGCTGTCGTCTAACTAGAGCCTTCATATCTGCTGACTACTGTTCATAGTTCTGGAAGGCACTCAAGGTAAACACCAACACATCTACAAGACCTTCCCTGGCCAATGATGACCTGCCTGTAAGATTTGCTGGTGCAATGGTGGTATAAACATTGTAGATGTATATGTATATGTATACACATACACATACACATACACACGTATACATATACGCATACACATACACACACACACACACACACACACACACACACACACACACACACACATATATATATATATATACTCTCTCTTAAGCTAATCCACCAGTAGACCAAAGAAACTTAGAAAGGAAAGAGAGGAAGAACTCCAAGGTGGAATGGTGCTGTTCTTTGACCCATTCTTAGATATGAAACTTCTTTTCCACTGGGCCCAGTTGTCCTTGGTTTCCTGAGGAGCCTTTGCCAAGCTTCTCAGCAGGGAGAGGTGCTTCTGAGCCTGGAGGCCTGCGGAAGGGAGAACCTCACTCTTCCTCTTCCTCTCCAGAGAAGCCCAGGGTGGTGTTTCTGTCAGGGGTGGTGGATTTCCCTCCTCAGCGTTCTGCTTCTTCCAAGTCATGCTGGCCTAGGTTAACAATCCCTTCTCCCTCCGTTTCTCCAACCTAGGAATGAAGACGACCCCCTGCTGCTGTTAATTCCTTGGATCCGTGTGAGGCTTCTGAGATATTTGGTCACCGGAGTGGTCAGTTCTCTGTTCTATATTTGTTCTACTTTTTCAAAAGTACAACAGCGTGAGAGTTTTAATGAAACAGTAACTGATATGCTCATTGTCTTCATTAAAGCTCCTTCAGAGACAGACAACAGAAACTTTCTATGGGCAGTTTATGCAAACAAAAGAACTTAGGTAGTGGCTTCTTCTGAAGGAACAGAAACAGACGAACTCTAGGGCAGAGTGATGGGGGTTTTCAGACAGCTCTAGTAGCCTGGTCTCTGTGCTGTGTTGTTTTGTTTTTCTTGTCGAATCCCTGAGTGGAGCTGATTTCCCAGTCTCAGGGCAACTACCCAAAGCCATGGCTCTTGTGGTGTAGCTTTCTAGAACAAGAACATTGTCTTCACTTCAGAACTGGTGAGGTATACAAGTGCCTACCCCTAGCAAGGACAGTCTTCATTTCACAAGTCCCCCAGCTGTTCTTGACACACATGGTGACAGTCCAGTACCTCTTCTATGGTAAGGAGATTCTGTGCTTCAGAGAGATAACTCATGACCTATCTCTGGGTATATGGGAGCCTTCCTGGAAGACCCCCAGCATTGTGAACCTCACTGTGACTTTATGTGACATTACATAGAACTGTTAAATATGCCAGTGTCTTTATGGTAAAATGTGGTTCCTCCTGAGGGAGAGGAAACTTGGTAAAGTTCTGGGCCAACAATTCAATTTAGCCTCTTCAAAGGTACTTGGGAAAGCTTCATTTCACTGAAAAATGCCAAAAGATAGATCAAAAGAGATGAAATCATACACAAAGGCAAGACCGGTTTTAATAATACCATCAGGCACAATAAGAGGAAAGAGAAAATTGCTTTAGTCAACCAAACCTCTGTAGACCAGTCTGGTCAATCCCAAAACATTTGGGAAGACACACCCCCAAGCCCCCTGACTCCACCCCCGTTCCCACTCTAGCCCTCCTGCACCCCCAGCCCCTCCTCCTGTGTCATATGGAGCTCCTCTCTGTCAGCTGCCCCATATCTGGTTGACTCATCTATGAGACCTACCCTGCTTATGTCTTTGGCCACTGACTGTCTATGACTACTTTAAATTAATTAAAATTGGCAAAAGGGACTCGAGAGCTGGCTGAGTCCTGGCTGCTTTTCCAGAGGAGGAAGGACTCAATTCCTAGCACCCAGGTAGAGGATCGTGACCCTGTGTAACTCCAGTCTCAGGATCTGATGCTCTCTCCGGGCCATTGTCAACACTGCAGGTTTGAGGTGCACAGCCATAAACTCAGGCAAAGCACACATATGTAGAAAATGAAATGAATAAAATGTTAAAACTGTCCCTCAGTACCAATAGCCACACCTTTAAGTTCTCAATAACCACATGAGGCCAATGGGTACCCTGCTGAACCTCACATGTAATTTCATTATTTCTAAAATGGACAGAACTACTCTACAGCCTCTTACTCATAAACATTTAACCTTGCCTCACTTAAATTCACTTTTTCCTTCGTCTTTCTAGGTAGAGAGAAGAGAAGTGGGGCGGGGGAATGAGGATTGGGCAACACGCACGCACGCACGCACGCACGCACGCACGCACGCACACGCAGGTATATGTATTCAAAGGTGCTCAAGATTATTAGTAAATATAAAGACCAAATTGTATGCTGCTAAATACTATCATGTATAGAAAATATACAGGGCAAACGGATGACATAAGGGAGCAAATTTTGATGTACCCCCCAGTACAGCTTGAAAATAATGAGCTGTCTTACAACCCTGCTGCCCAGAAATGAAAATTGAAAATTAACAAGTGATATTCATATGAAAACTATGAATGAACTTTCAAGTTGAATGAAGGGTACATATCGCCTGATTGTACTTACATAGAACAATACAAAGAAGTAAATGTAACCTCACAGCACACACTGTGACAGCTGCTGAGCATGACTCAGGTGGCGCTCTGTACTTCCTGGACCAGATGCTGCTGGTTCTGAATCCCTCAGAACTTACTCTTTTGTATTGTCCCTGTCATGTAGTTTTGTACACAGTTCCTAAGTTTCTGCAGAAGATCGTCTCTCTTCTTGTCCCTGGGAATAGCAATATGATTTTTAATAAATATTTGAAATAAAGACTGCCCATGCACACAGTATTTTATGTATTGTAAGATCCATTTTATTGGGGTTTCCTCATTATGATAGTTATCTGTGTTCTCTGTAGATAATTTAGAAAATACCGCTGCTTAAGTTTGTGATCACCCATAAGCCTATCAATCAGAGAGATATATGTCTCCCCATTCCTTTTATTGAATTTAACATAATTAGCCCTTGATCTTTAGGGCATCATCAATAATTTTATTCTGCATCATGCATCAACTTTTTTATCTTTTTTTTTTAAGGTAAGGTGTCACGTAGCTCAGGTAGCCTTGCACTCAGTAGGTAGCCTTGCACTCAGTAGGTAGCCTTGCACTCAGTAGGTAGCCTTGCACTCAGTAGGTAGCCAAGACCTTGAACTCTTGTTCCTTCTGCTTTCATCTCCCAAATGCAGGGGTCACAGACACATGCCACCACCACAAGCTATGGCTGACTATAACCTCTGAAGTAGAAATAGAGCAAAATATTTCCATTTAAAAATCTGTTGCCTAAATGTCCAGATATTTGCTGCATTCCTTATAGATGTTATCTCACATATAGATTTGTAGAGAAGGTAGTTCTCTCTATGAGAAAATTGAATCATACACAGAAACAAATTATAATGTAAACGAGTGGCTGGGGATAGGAAGGAATCGATGTCCAGGAGAAGGAAACTTCTGGTATTGCCTCATTTCCTGTAGGCCCTGCTAGGTGCATTAGTCTGCTGTGGCTGGGACACAAAGCACTATGGAATGTCACTGTCACACACAGTCAACTCCTGTCTCAAATCCATCCTCCTGAGGGCTGAGGGAAGTTGGTTTGCCTTTTCCACTTGCTTTGTTGGTGACCATACCCTCTGTTTGTCTCACCCTACTATCTTCTCTGTGTGTGTGTGTCTGTCTCCTTGGCAGGTTCTCTCCTTTTATAATGACTCTAGTTGTATTTGTTTACTTGAACTTGGCTATCTTTATTTTTCAAGATAAGGTCATTCTTCCTGAGATTTGGGGCAGGATTTAACCTATAATGCTCAGCGAACCGACATCACAGTGGTATAGTCTAATGTCTGGGTCTGGTGTAACACAAACATTAGAGCCATAGAGTCTTATCAGGAAGTAAGACGCAACCTAAAATCAGAAAACAGCCACCTAAAACTTCTCCTAACTAACACAGGCAGAAGACGCACAGTGTCTCCCCTATGATTTGGAATCTGGAAGCTGACTCTGAAGGGTTTAAAGGTGGAGGTCACCCTTCAGGTACACAGTCCTGCCACCCCAGGTCAGGAGTCCTCGGATGAAGCTCAGCTGAGCTTCCCATGGTGAAAAGTCCCTGGCTGTACATTTTAAACAAACCATTCCAAGTTAGCTTTCAAAACATCCCCTGCCAAGGGGTCATACCGTTTTCATTTTCTCTTCTCTTTAAGCATCTCGTCTCAGCGTGGGCTCTTTAACCCTAACGTGGGCAGTCTGTGAGAGCTTAGCATGCAAGTTAAAGATGGGCTGGGCTTTGAGAGGAGAGAAGGAATTCTGTTTACTTTTGTTTTGGTTGTTGTAATTCTCTTAGCTGGGAATTATCCTGGCAGATGCAGTCAGCTTTGTGCAGAAATAGTACAGCGGGTAGGATCTGTGTGAGAGCCATGTTTCACAGCGGGTTACACTAGCACTTAGACACTGGATTTGAGGATTAGGGACGACTTCAGTCCTGTCCTACGTGAGAACCCGATGATGGGGGATTTCTCATGGAAAAGCCACACTTTAATACAATATGTCACAGCACAGTATCATCGTGAGAGTATTTTCTCGTCACCAAACTGTGATTGTAACCTTTTCCCCTGGGATTGTCTATGTCCTCTCCCTGTGCCTCAAACTCCTAAAATAATATTTTGGGTTGTCAGGAGACTAGCCATCCAGAGAAAGAGGAAGGAGCGGTATCGGAATGGTTTATTCTGGCTCTGCCTGCCTGCCTGCCTGTGACAGGTTCTCTTCTCTGGGATTTATGTTATTGTTTCAGAAAATTACACCCATTTAAACCCAAACGACTCAAGCAAAATACAACCTCATTACCTTTCACACACGTGAAACAGTGATTTGGGGTAACAGGGTCACCTCCCTCTTGACTTCTGCGTGTACATTAGCTACATCTGAAGCTGTGCTGCCTTCACCAATGAGCCTAGCTTTGAGTAAAGTCAACACTAAGGTGGGAATTTCCCAAGAAAACCCAGATGCTTAGGAGATGAGCACAAGGTTTTAAGGAAAGTTTGATTGTGTCCTGGATTCACTAGTGACTGGTTTTCTATGGCTATCATTGCAGGAAGCCTTTTTCCAGAACAGATCTCTACTCAGTGTGTTAGAAAGAGAGCCTCCTGCTCAGGGCACCTCGGTGACTAGACCTCCATGTGATTGGACTACTGGTTAATCAGGGCACTGCCCCTTAAGAGCTGTGGTCAAATTTTAGACGATTTGTGAACAGGCTGTCAAAAAAATCAAACTTAAAAAAAAAATAAAGCAAATAATCAAGTGGTAACTACCTGTGATCCCAGCACCCAAGAAGCAGAGGCAAGAAGGGTGAAAGTTGAAGCCAGCTTGCACTACGTAGTAAGACCATGTCTTAAATAGAAACCATGGAAAGGAAGTGAAATCTCTTTGGTAGAATGTATGCATGGGCCTGGATTGAATTTCCAGTTTCACAGGGAGGATGGTGATGGTGGTGGTGGGGGTGGTGGGGGTGGTGATGATGGTGGTGGTGATGATGGTGGTGGTGGTGGTGGTGATGGTGATGGTGATGGTGATGGTGATGATGATGATGATGATGATGATAGCAGCCAGGGAGAAAGCCCAGTTAGTAGAATGTCTTGTGCTCCAGTTTGTTTTCTGCTGCTGTGATAAACAATGACCAAAGCAACTTGGGAAAGAAACAGTTTCAATTTGCAAGTTACAGTTCCTTATGAAGAGAAGCTAAGGCAGGGATGCAAGGCAGGAACCTAGAGCAGAACCATGGAGGAACATTTCTTACTGTTAGGCTTGCTGTCTAGCGTCTACTCAGCTAGTTCAGGACCCCTGCCCAGGTATGGCACTGCCCAAGTGGGCAGGATATCAATCATCAGTCAAGGTTGTTCCTCACAGACACAGCCATAGGTCAACCTCCTAACTAAGATTCCCACCTTCCCAGGTGACTCTTTCTTGTATCAAGTTGACAATAAAAACTAATCAGTTTATCTTATAAGCACGGAAACCTAAGTTCAATCCTTAGGACTTAACGTTTAAAACAGAAAATTACATGCTTGTAGCCCATCCCTAGGGAGGTGGGACCATGCTGATTCCTGGAGCTTGCTACTCAGGCAGTCTAGACTACTTGGTGAGTTTCAGGCTAGAGAAAGATTCTGTCTCAATAATAATAATTATTATTGTTATATTATTATCGTTATTAATAATATAAACAATAATAGAAAATCTGTCAGAAACAACACAGACATTGTCCACTGGCCTCCTTACACACATATAGACTCATGCACACCCACCTGTGCACACACACACACACACACACATACACACCTGCATGTATGTGAACAAAGGCACATACATACACACAATAATAGAGATGATGATGGTAATAGTTACGTGTATCAAAAGCAGAAACAATAAATACTCCAAAGTTCTCTCTTGATCATTGTTGCTACAGTAAATGTTGTCTATGCTTTTTCGGTTCCTTCTGGATCAGACATGATGCAGATAGATAGTTGTGGCAGTCTCTTCCCATAGTGACGTCAGACTCTATCATGGTGGGGAAATCTGTAAATACTACAAGCAAGGGCTTCTCCTCAGATTCCATGGGAAGCATCGATGGCCTCTGTATCCCCAAGCTTCTAACGAAGAGTGTGAGCTTCATCTAACTGCTATGCAGTCATCTGCATTCCTCTCTTGTGACTTCATTTTGCCGTTGATGTGTAGAAATGGAGATTCCCAAGAATGTGTCATTGTGCATGACACATGGGAACAGAAGGAAGGGTGGCCTGAGATTATGTGCTGAGAAGAGCCCAGTTCCTTGTGGGGTTTAAAAGATCAGAATTTTCTCAAAGTAAAAACAAGAACTTGGTGATAAGTTAGCAGAGGCTGGTGATTTCAAACCAGGAAGAGAAGAAGTGAGCCTGGGGTGAGGTGGGTATCAGGTTGAATACGGAGAGAATTCTGGGACAGCTACAATTCACTGAGCTGTGTGGCCATACAGCAGCTTGGGAAAAGGCACTGCATGCTGTTCTTAGAAATGTTTTCACTAGCATATAAATAGTGTCTAAGATCATGACAAGTTTTATGAAATGAAATGTTTCCACATAAAGGACTGTTGTTTATTCTAGGACAGGCTAATTATTTTGAGTAATAAGAGAACTTGACAAGAAGTTTCAGTCAATTAGAAGATGAAGTTCTATCATCTAACTACCTGTTGATCAAACTATTGATGTATCTATCATCCATTTTAGCTCCTATTCTAAAATTGATTTTCTCCCCAAATCTATTTTGTGCCTATGTTGCCTGTTTATATTATTTCTCTTCTTCTTTTTTATTTACAAGACAAACAAACAAACAAAACCAATCAGTGTTATAAATGGTGGTGAAGTTCCAAGGCATAACTGAAAAAACAAATACATTCCAGAACAGAATTGAACTGTCAACATTGATTTGGCAACTGTGGGAGATTGGTTGGCAGGATGTCTTAGTCAGGGTTTTACTGATGTAGACACCATGACCAAGGCAAGTCTTATAAAGGACAACATTTAATTGGTGCTGGCTTACAGGTTCAGAGGTTCAGTCTATTATTATCAAGGTGGGAACATGGCAGCATCCAGGCAGGCACGGTGCAGGAAGAGCTGAGAGTTCTACATCTTCATCTGAAGGCTGCTGGCAGAATACTGACTTCCAGGCAGCTAGGATGAGGGTCTTAAAGCCCACACCTACAGTGACACACCCACTCCAACAAGGCCACACCTATTCCAACAGGGGCCACACCTTCTAATAGTGCCACTCCCTGGGCCAAGCATACTCAAACCGTGACACAGGGACAGATCTGTTCTTGAAGGAATGAAAGGGTAACAGGAGGACCTAGCCAAGGTTTGCCCACACTGGAGACAGAGTTGCACCCTGGGAAACTTCAGACAGGTGAAGTTTGCCCTCATCTCTGTCTTTTGGCTTATTTTCTTAGGATCTGGTAGTGTCAGCATGGCTGAAAGCCAAGGAAATGACTACTTGGTCCTTGTGGTTTTGCTCCACAGCCCTGTTCCTGTCATTCTTAGAGCCCTGTAGTCAGGGAACTGTGTTCTCCTCACTACAACCCTCTGTACGTGTGTCCACATTCCACAACGACTCTACTCCGGGTTTTCAGAATTGCTTGCTCACCTCTTCCTTCAAATGACAGCTCAGCCATGAGTTTTCCTAACACAGCTCATCTCAGGAATCACTAAACAAATTTATACAAATATCTGAATGACCAAGGCTCAATCTTCCAGAACCCTTTGAGTTTTTAGGAATATTGCAAACACAAATAGTGTTTAACTGATAACATGGCAAGGAAACCTTAAACACCACAGATTTCTGCAGCTGTCAGGACAGGTGACCTTCATATCTATGCCATCCCTGTAGTATTTCATGCCTTTCCTCAATCTTCCATGCAATGTCAGGTTTTGCTACTGATTTTATTTGTTTAATATTGTGTCCATGTCCATGTGTGTGCATGAGCATGTGTGCGTGTGTGTGTGTGTGTGTGTGTGTGTGTGTGAGAGAGAGTGTGTGTGTGTGAGTGTGTTTGAGTGTGAGAGTATATGAGTGTGTCTATGTGAGTGTGTGTGTGTGTGAGTGTGTGTGAGTATGTGAGTGT
>JANHMN010000022.1:1444086-1496010 GCA_030674055.1 Rhabdomys pumilio | reverse complement strand
GAGCCTTGTTCTTTTTGTTTGTTGTGTGTTAAAGACTTATTAATTCTAGCATCAGTGCTTTGCCTACAAGTATGTACGTGTACCACACGTGTGTCTGGTGCCCATGGAGGTCAAAGTAAGGGTGTTGGATCCCCTAGAACTAGAGTTGATGGTTCTAAACCACTATGTGTGCGCTGGGAATAGAAACCTAGTCCTCTTCAAGAACAAGGGTTCTTAACCACTGAGCCTCGATTTGCATGTAATTTACATATCATGTGTGTGTGTGTGTGTGTGTGTGTGTGTGTGTGTGTGTATGTGTGTGTGTGTGTACACGTGTGCATGCATGTGTGCATGTGTACTCAAGCATGCATGTTTTCTAGATTAGATATTCATGGGTCCTCTGCAACAAGTACTCTTAAGGACTACTGAGCCATCTGTCTAGCCCTAAGCCTCATTTAAAACAAAACAAAACAAAACAACAACAACAACAACAACAACAACAACAACAGGATCCCACTGTGTAGCCCAGGCTGGCCTGGAACTTGAGGATCTGCTCCTGTCTTAGCATCCAAACTCCCAGGGTTATAGAAATGTACCTCCTCACCCAGCTGTTACGTTTCTAAGTGCTTTTTTGTAAATAAATGTGGTGAGATTTTGCTGAGCAATGCAAATGAAATACTGTGATTTCCCAGAATATTATACTATGGTGTTCAGCTTTTTATTGTGTTTCTTTATAGAAATTAAATAAAGCCCACAAAGCACTTTGGGGGAGAAGTGAAGAGTGTCCCACAGAGGCATACTTCTAGAGACTTGCTTAATCCTTCAAACTGTGTTTGTTACTTTTGTTTTACAAATTCCTCCCTTTGACCTACAGATTTTCCATAACAGGCAAAAGCTGGATTTTAGCTAATCCTTGTTTTGATAATAGCCTACTGGTGCAAGCAGCCATGGAAGAAATATTTTAAAATTAAATATTATAATCTCATAAGCCTTTCAGACTTATACTTTAAAATCTCCATATTCCCCACAAAGAGATCTTGTAGGAGCTGGAAAGCTTCCGGCCACAGACGACGGCTTAAGACAAATTGGGGTGTGTACATACAAAGGCTGGAGGTAGGTTACAAAAGTCTGCGTGCATGCTTGAGTAAGAAGAATTCAATCTGCAGTCATACGTACAAAGAGTCATAACAGGTCCTAGCACTGCCTAATTCAGAACATGTCTTACTGGGCTCCACAATCCATATTCAAGACCTGGGGACACAGATCAAATGGCAGAGTTTGGTATTTTGTCTAGTATGGTAGTTTGAATAGGTTTAGCCCCATAGATTTATGTGTTTGAAGGCTTGGCCCATAGGAGCCTATTAGGAAGTGTGGCCTTGTTGAAGGAAGTGTGTCATAGTAGAGGTAGATTTTAAGGTCTCCTATGACTCAAGCTCTGCCCAGTGCAGAAGGAATCCATTTTCCTCCAGGCTGCCTTCCGATCAAGATGTAGAACTCTCACCTCCTCCAGCACCAAGTCTGCCTGCACAAAGTCATGCTTCCTGTCACGATGACAATGGGCTGAAACTATAAGCTAGATCCAGCTAAATGTTTTCCTTTATAAAAGTTACCTGCCTCTGCCTCCCAAGTGCTGGGATTAAAGGCGTGCGCCACCACTGCCCGGCTTGCTCCCCTTTCTTTAAGGAAATACACTTACTTTAAGTTTCTGCAACGTGGAGTGTCTTTGATACGTAATTTCCTTCAGCAGTATTGGTCAGTGATGGTCAGAATCCTATTGTCTTCCCTGGGTCCCTTCACTCTTTAGTAATGTGCTCATCAATGAATGATACTAGCCCATCTACAGATATGACACTAGTGAGAACACACAAACACCGATGAGCAGCCACCAGATGTGGCCAGCAGAAGGCAGCTGGCATTGACCGGAAATGCTTTGGGTCATTTCTGAAGGAAGCTAGATCTACCTGCTCCATACTGGGCAAACGGTTGTGCACATCAGAGGATCAAACATATTCCTGACCTCGAGGGACTGAGAGACTAAGAAGATTAAAATAAGAGAAGATCTCTCATCACATCATAGGGAATTTCAAGAGAGAAATCTCTTAGCCACGTCAGTGAAGGTTAGAGAGAGAAATATTTTGAAAATGGAAACTGTCCTGTTTTAAAAAGATTAGAAAGACAATGGCTTTTTGCTTGGTGGCACCCTCTTAGGTTTCATTCACAGAGCATGTCAGACAGAAGATTAAGGTAAACAGATGCCTGTGTGTTTCAAGTCTTCTGAGTAGCCACATCCAAACCCGTGCAAAGCGAGTGAATGGGGAAATGGTTGGACAGCAGACACTAGGCTGAGGTTAGGAGCTCTGGTATACCACAGCAGAGTGCTGACAGACAGTAATGTGCTATGAGTCACAAAAGGCCAGAGGAAAGGATGCTCACCGTAAAGAAATTACACTGGGGCTGGAGAGATGGCTCAGAGTGCAAAGTACTTGTCAAACAAGACTGACAACCTGGTTTAATCTCCAGAATCCACATAGAGGTGGAAGAAAATAACCAAGTCTGCAAATTGTCCTCTGATATACCCACCCCATACACACACAGCATGAACATAATTAAAATAAGAAACCCTTTTAGAAGATAAGGAGTAATATGTATTTGAGGAGATACCACACAGCCTATACATACAGGGAACTATGGGGTAGCACACTAACATGTAAAAATGTTTATGTGTTTATAAATTAAAGTTTTTTTTTTTTTTTTTTTTTAATGCTAAGGTCGGGGCTAGAAAGATGGCTCAGCAGTGTTGGCTGCTCCTGTGGAGGTTTTACGTTCAGTCCTCAGTAGCCATGAACCAATTATCTGCAACTCCATTTCCAGGAGGTCCAACATCCTCTTCTAGGCTCCACTGGTATTGGGTATATTCATATTCTTATATAGACACAGGGAAAACACTCATGGCCATAAAACAGAAATAAATAAAATCTTAAAAGCTAATTTGCAACTTATTTCTATAGCCTCAGTAAATATGTAGACAAAATAAGGTCTGTGCTATTATTAAACTGACTTTGTCTTAAAATGGATATAATTAAAGTAAGCTACTAATTTAATTTGAAAAAGTACGTACAGGAGAAATCAACTTTAATATATTTTAACTAACCACACACACAATATTATTTTAAAGTACAATTTAAGAATTAGTAACTAGATAATCTGCACTTTTTTATACAAAGTCTTCAAAATCAGTACAGATTTTACTCACAACACGTCTCAGCCCAGACTAACCTTATTTAAGGTTAGTGAATCAGTAACGCTGTGAGGCCAGTAGTGTTACCATGGGGAGCAGGGCTAACCTAGAACAGTCAATCCAGGGGTATTCTGTGTCCTACAATGGAGATTTGAGGTATTTTACTTTCTTGCTCCATTCTCACCTGCCATAGCCAGAAACTGGGTGCAGACAGGAAGGGAAGAGTTTCTTTACACTTAAAAAGGTTTTAGTTTTCCAAGGCTTGGTCAGGCAACTCTTGCTATCATCTGAGGAATTTAAGGACCCAAAAGCAGTCCTTTGTCAAAAGCAGGCTTTCTTTGTGATGGATCTGAAGCATTCTTTGCATTCTTGGGAGTTTGATTTATGTTCTGGGGAATGCTCACCATCCTTTTGGGAGGCCTGGGCCTGGTTGTTTGCGCTGTGTCCTCTGTAGTTTGGATTGAAAGGAATTCATTTTCCAGCCCATGCCACCTTTCTTATCTGGGACTATCTGAAATAATGCACCCTGGAAACATTTCCTTTTGCCTCTGCTTTTCTTTAAAGTTCCCGGCTCTTCCTTGGGAGTGGAAGTGAGAACAAGGGTTCCATCTCTCTGGTGTTTGGACTTTTTCAAAGCTGACTCACAGGCTCCACACTCTGCAGTCAGTCAGGATTGGCACTTTAATGAGAAACTAACTGAAAATCTGAAAAATCTCAGATATCTGACCAGTCTCTGGAAAAGGTTTTTACATTTCAGTATACAAAAGGATCTATCTATGAGGGTGCCCAGCACTTGGGCCAGGCCTACTGAGAAGCTCCATGTTTTAAAATTAATTAATTAGTTAATTATATTTTTTTCCTGAGACAGGATCTTGTTATATAGCTCATGCCCTCTTAAACATGTGTGTCCTGTTTGTTTGTTTGTTTGTTTGTTGTAAAATTAACATTAGACGCGTCTAGGAAGAGGAAACCCAATTGAGCAAAAGCCATCAGATTAGCCTGTAGGCAAGCTTGTCAGACATTTTCGTGATGATTGATGTAGGAGAAGGTCAGATCACTGTGAGGTGTGCCAGTGGGCACCAGGACAGTGATCATGAGTGCGAGAGCCAGGAAGCAGCAGTCCTCAATGGCCTCTGCATCAAGTCCAGCCTCCAGATTCCTGCTTTGAGTTCTTGCCCTGTGTCCCTCAATGATGGCCAACTGGGAAGTGAAATAAACTCCACAAGGTTTTTTGTTTGTTTGTTTGTTTGTTTGTTTGTTTTGTTTTGTTTTGTTTTTGGTTATAGTCTTTGTCTCAGCAGTAGAAACCTAACAGGACACTGTGTTCTGTGTAACACAGGCATCCTTAGTTTCCCAAGTGCTAGGCTTACAGGTATTACACTGCCATGCTCACAGGAGCAACAAATTCTTCTCCTCTTCCTCTTCCTCCTCTTTCTCCTTCTCCTTCAAATTCTCCTCCTCCTCCTTTCCTCTTCTTCTTCCTATTCTCCTTTCCTCCTCCTCCTCCTCCCCCCCTCCTCCTCCTCCTCCTCTTCTTTGTCCTCCTCCTTCTCTTCGTCCTCCTTTTCTTCTCCTTCCTCTTTCTCTTATCATCATCACCATCATCATCAGCGGCAGCGGTGGCAGCAGTGGCAGCGGCAGCAGCAGCAGCATTAGTTTTTTGAGACAGGGTCTCACTGTGTAGCCCAGGCTAGTCTGGGGTTCACAATGCTGGTGAGTCTGCTTTTGAGCGCACAGAGATCCATTTGCTTCTGGCTCCCAGTGCTGGGATAAAAAGTTTGTGCCACCTCACCTGATATGGAAGTTTATTTTTAACAAGCACGTCTGCTGCTTGTGCGCCAGGTGGCCCCCTCTTTACAGTTCAGAAACACTGGTGAGGACTGGAACCCAGGTTCCCAGACATTGAGCTCATCGCTTTGTAACTAGCCTGCATTTTACCACAAGCTTGGCGCGTTAGAGGGTTTGCCTGGGCAGTATGAAATCCGGAGCGTCGGTTTGTGGGAAGGAAGAGCTTCTGGGCACGTGTTTATAAAACGAGAGCAGTGTGGACGCTAAGTGGAAACGCTGAGCACCACAAGAGGAGTGAGTTTTGCTACTGACCTTTCTTTTCTACACACACTGGAGTTTTGTTTTGTCGTTGTTCATTAACTTTATTTTTAATTGACCAAGCTTCTTTTTTTTATTAAAGATAAGTTAGAAAATATAGATAAGCAGAAAGTTATAAACTAATTGCTCAGAAATCCTCACTTTTTCATGATTCCTTAGTATAACTGCCGTTCTTAAACTCTAATAATTTAATAACTTCACTGTAAATTTGAAAACGTCCGCCTCTATTTCGCTTTTTAAATTGTGTGTGTGCATGCGCGTGTGTGTGTGTGTGCGTGTGAGTATGTGTGTGTAGGCATGTGCTTGTGGAAGTCAGAGACAACTTTCCAGACTGGCTGCCTCCTTACAGCTCACTGAGGCAAGGGTATCTTGCTGTGTTTGTGGCTATGCAGTGTATTCCAGGCTAGCTGGTCTAGGAACTTCTGAGTGATTCTCTGCTTCCCATCTACCCTTGGGATCAATGACACACATACATTATGCTGCTCTGGCTTTTTTTAAAAAATGCAAGTTTCAGAGATTAACTCGGATCACCAGCTTTTAGAGGCAAGTGCTTTTACCTGCTGTCCTAGAGTCACCCACCACCTTGGCACTACCTAGAATCACCTGAAAAAAAAAATCTCAGTTAAATAATTGTTTTTATCTTGTTGGCTGCTGAGCATGTCCATGAGGGGTTGTGTTAGTTGGTGACCAAAATGTAGGAAGGCCCACTGTACTGTGGACAGTAACATAGGTGTTCTTGGACCGAAGAAGGAATCTGACTATGAGCCCAGGCAGCTAGGAAGTGAGCCAGCTAGCCGCTCTTCTATGTTCCTTTAGGTTTTCTAACTTAGGTTTCTACTTAAGTTCCTGCAATGACTTCACTCAGTGATGTACCTTGAAGTGTAAGCCAAATAAACCCTCTCCTCTTCTTAGTCGCTTTAAGTCAAAGAGCTTTATTACAGCAACAGCCAGGAAAACAGGATGCTGCCCAGCCCTAGCCCTGCCTGGACCTAGCCCTGAGGAGCCCTAGCCCAGTGGAGCCCTAGCCCAGCGGAGCCCTAGCCCTGCGGGGCCCCAGTCTTGCCCCCTGTGTTGTTTCAGTTACAGTTTTCCTATGGTATAATTTAATTAGCTCCCCCTCTCCCCCATCTTAGAACTTGCAGAGTTTTTCTCTTTTTAGTGGTGCTGAAGAGTTAACACAAGGCCATGTGACACATGTGTGGTGCCACAGAGCCCTGTACCTTACATTCTCTATTTGTACAATATACGTGTTAAAACGTTTAATATCACTTTGTTCTGTTTTTACAGAAACCATATTGTTCTCCTTACACTATTCTGTAGTTTCCTCCTTTTATTCAGGGATGTTTTTAGGTCTGCTTTCATTTAGTTATCTAGAAGTCAATTCTTTCCCTTACGTTACAACTTTACCATCTCTTATCAATTTCTGACTATGGAAAATTAACCTGCTCTTTGATCCCCACAGTGGATTTATATATTGCTAGCAATACGCAGATATGCATGCCCCTTTAAAGATTTCTTTTTTACTTTTTATTTTATATTTATATATATACATATTTTGTCTGAGTACTCTATTTGCATGAACATCAGATCCCATTACAGATGGTTGTGAGCTGCCATGTGGTTGCTGGGAATTGAACTCAGGACCTCTGCAAGAGCAGTAAGTGCTCTTAACCAGTGAGTCATCTCTCCAGCTCTGCCCTCTTTTAAATTTTTAAAAATTAATTTATTTTTATTCTTTTACTTTTTTAAAAAAAAAAAAAGACTTCTTTATTTTATGTGTATGAATGTTTTGTTTACACACATGTCTGTGTACCACATGTGTGTTTGGTGCCTCTGGAGCTCAGAAGAAGACATCGAGTTCCTTGGAACTGGAGTTATAAATGGTTGTAAGTTTCTATGTGGGTCTGCAAACTGAACCTGAATCCTCCATAAGAACAAGTGCTCTTAGCCACCGAGACATCTCCCTAGTTCCAGTGCACGTGTCACTTGTATTTCTCTCTGTGAATAAATATGTTCTTTTAGACTAAACACCCAGCATCAAGACAAAAAGCATTGGGAAAAAGTTGAATATGGTAATTTAAAAAATAGATGGTATCATATTTATCTTCCAAACTGTGTATTTAGCTTTCTGTCAATAATATAAATGATATATATCTGATTTCCAGAATTTTGCCAAAGCTTGCTACTGGAAAAATAAAGTTGTTGACTTCTAGATAAAATACACCATATTATTTCAGATTGCTAGGTTTGTAATTGGGCTAAACAATTTTTATTAACTAAATATATGTGTCTATACAATTTTGTAATTACAATCTTAGAAATAGTTTTTATTAAATGTGGCCAAAGGCTACATTTATAGGTTTCAAAAAATATTTAGAAATTTCCATTCAAGAATTTTATAACTATTTTTACTCCTATAAAACCATGATAAAATAATCTATTTTCCATGTTATCACAAAGCTCTGGTTCTTCATTTTAATCTTATTATTACAAGTTAATCAGAGAGGTAAAAAGTATATACTATCTGACCTTTTTCTTAATTACTGGCAAGATTAGTGTTTTTTCTTTTAAATTCAGACATGCTTTATTTATAGATCATACTTCATGTTGGCAACATTTTAAAAATATTTTATTTTCAATTTTAATTATGTGTACATGTGTGTGTGTGGAGATACATACATGAGTGCAGTGCCTGTGGAGACCAGAAGAGGCCGGTGCATCTCATAGAGCTAGAGTCAAGGCTGTTGGGAGCTGGCTAGCATGGGTACTATAATCCTTTGTAAGAACAGTGTGTGCTCTTAACTTCTGAGCTCTCTCTCCAGCCCCTGCAACATAAGAAATTAATTTAATATTTAGTGTGCATGCATGTTTGAGTACAGGTATGAATACATACATGACAGTGTACATCAAAGATTAGAAGACAACCTTCAGGAGTTGATTCTCTTCTTCCACTGTGAGTCCTGGGCTTCCAACTCAGGTTGTCTGGCTTAGGCTGCAAGAATCTTTGCCCTGTGAGCATCTCCCCAAGCCAATTTTAACAAATTTGTTATGTTGAGAAGTTTCTTTTTCTACTTATCCGTTGTCCTATAATAATATATGTGTATAGATAAACATTTTATATTTATTTTATCTCTATAATATATTATTTATAATATCTATCCCCCTTTTAATTCTGCTAATGTCTGCCAATTCTAATAATGCTACTGTATAATAATGAATTTTATTATATATTATAAGCACATAATTTCATCTTTCAGTACTTAAGGATTGACATATTTAGCCTAGTCCTTCATTAAGATTAGGGAAACCCTATTACTGAACTACAACTCCAGCTCCAATTTTACTTGTTCTTTTGAGACAGGGTCTCATTAATTCACCCAGACGGACTGTGGACTCTGTAGCCCAGACAGATCTCAAAGCTGCCTCAGCTTCCAAGTAGCTAGGCTTAAAAGTTTGTGCTTACATGCCCGGTTTAATAATAACTCATTTCTTTCTTCAAAAAGTATATTTATT
Source organism: Rhabdomys pumilio (assembly GCA_030674055.1). Lineage (NCBI taxonomy): Eukaryota > Metazoa > Chordata > Mammalia > Rodentia > Muridae > Rhabdomys > Rhabdomys pumilio. The sequence goes on along the minus strand of JANHMN010000022.1, from coordinate 1,487,174 downwards.
CTGAATAAAATGTAAAAATACCAATAAATAAAAAGAATAAGGTAATGCTCATGTAATTTTATCAACTAGGGAGAATTCTTAACATTTAATGTATATCCTTCCTGCCCCAGTTTATGCCTAAGCTTTTATACACACAGAACCAAACTATATTATTTGATAATTGAGTGACAGCATGCTCATGAATCTTAATTATAACATTACATGATCATTTATTGAACCAGTACCTTAGTTTTAATTTTTTTTCATATATGATTACTTTTGCTAGACAGGGCAAGCAATATTTCACAGGCGGTCCTTTCTCAAAGGGAGAAAGTACAAGGTCCTCCTCGGGGGTCAGTTCACTCTGACACTGAAAATGTGTATTAGTGTTGACAGATGGGATGACCTTGGCTCTCTGCTTCTCTGTGGTAAGGCAAGGGTTTGAGGCTGTAGTTTATGCCTCACTTTCCCCAGGTCCTCAGTCACCGAGGCTATCAAAGCCTACCCAAGGGTCACAATCAGATCACATGTGCTTCATGTCTTCCAGTAATCTTTCTGATCCTGTCATTCATAGAATGACCTTCTAACTCTGGGTAACTCTGGGTAATTCTTCTAACGTAAGAATTACCAGGAAGGTCTAGTCAAAACACAGATTGCCTGCTCTAGCCCCGTGACTTCTGATCCCACAGGTCTTGGTGGCACCGGGCGGTTTGCCTTTCTGACAACTTTCCAGATGCTGCTGGGCCTGGGGACAAGGCTTTGAGAATCAGTGGCTTGGGCTTTCTCCCCACATCCCATGACACCGAAGTCATTTCCCAGCTTAAGTCCTTTTATGGTTTCCTCCTGTCTTCAAGACAAAGTCCAGACTTCTTGGCAAGACACTTAAGTCTTTTTTGCTCTGGCCTTGAACTGTTTTTCTCCAGATCCACTCTGGGATTCAGCTGGCTTCTCAGCTCTTTGCTGTAGGACGCTGACTTGTTTGCACATTATCAACAGGTCTTGGGACTTCTAGGAAGGACAGGAGGGTGGTAGGAGAGAAAGACACCATCATAACTTCCCTGGGCCCCTCTACTCAGACATTTCACAATAGTGCTGTTCTTTACCTAAATCTATGCAGACTGCAGTTGCATCACTCACTGAGTTCTGCTCACTTCTCCTTCATGAACTCCATCAAGCCAGGGGATCACAGTGACCTGGGATGTTCCTATCAAGCTTCACCATCCCTTTTGGGTCCCTGTAACTCAGACCATACCTCTGTGGACAATGTCTTTATTATATTGTCAATCAAGTCTCCCCTCTTCAGTTGCTCTTCTCTTGCTGACTGGCTTGAGATTTCATTTAATTCCCTGTCTCATTTGCACTAATCTTTCAGCTCCATCACACTCTGGTCATGTGTCTCCCAAACACCAGGAAGTTCACAGGCAAAGTCCTTTCATCTTTCTTGATGTGAAACTCTTCCCTCCATGCTTTACAATGCAGATCAAATGTCAGTTACTTTGTATAAAGCTTGCCCACTTCCCATCCAAACATGCCAAACACTGTTTCTGATACTCCCACACAATATACTGAGAAATATCACATGTACCTTAAAATTTGTGTACTTAAACTGGCTTTTAGTTACACAAATACCACTGTGATGCATTTGATAAATGCCATCCCCATTAGTATCTGCTGACTCTATGTCCCCATGACCCAGGCAACAACCTCTAACCTATTTTGATCTCTGGGCTTTGACTATTATAGATATTTTATGTAAAGGAGAAATCTTACAATATGTGACATATCATGACAGGTTTTGTTTATTCAGCGTAGTATTTTCAAGGCCCTTCCATGCTCTGGTAAGTTTCAACACTTTAGGTATTTGGCTATGTGTTTATCCACTCACTGGTTGACAGACAGTACGGTGGTTTCCACTTTGGGGCTATAGTGAACAACGTTGGTATAAACACTTGTGTACAGTTTTGTCTAGACAGATGTTTTCATTTATTTTGTATAAATACCTACGAGTGGAATTTTTGGGTCAGATAGCAACTCTGTTTCGATGTTTGAAGAACTGCCCCAGCTCCCCAGAGTGCCTGCGCCAGTTTCCCTCACTCCTGACTCCAGCAGTGTACAGAAGGGCCAGTGTTTCTGCACCCTGCCCAACAGTTGTTATTGTCTGTTTCTAAAATTAGAGCGATGCTACTTTGTGTCATGGGGTATTGAATTATGGTTTTCATTTGCAGTTCCTTAATGACCCGGTAAGGTCAAACATCTTTCCATGTGTTTCTTGGCTGTTTGTATGCCTTCTCTGGAGAAATGTCTGTTCAAGGGCTCTTTACATATTTCAGATATCAATCCCTTGTTAGAGTTACACAATTTGTAAGTCCTTTCCTGTAGTTACATGGGCTGTACTGTCACTTTCTTGATGATACCCTTCAAAGCACAACGAAATTTAATTTCGACAAAATCTAACTTACCTATTTTTTCCCCCTTTGGTTGCTTGTGTTCTTGTTGTTGTGACTAAGAAACCTTGCTTAACACGAGGCATTCTCCTTCTAGGGAGCCATAACAAACAACTGGAGGATGGATGACTCAAAGAACATGGAAATATTTCCCCGCAGTTCTGGAGGCAAGGTCAAGATGCCAGCAGGGTTGGGTTTTGATATGACCCTACTCTGTGCTCACACAACCAAAGTGAGTTAACCAGAAAGGGATCTCTGTGGGGGCTCTTATAGATACCAGTCCTTTCAGCTAAGGGCCCTACCCTAGAAGCTCAGTTGGATCTTATTTGTTCACTTAAAGGGTCGACTATAAATTTAGTCAGAGAGGGTATTAAAGCTTGGTAGTGACTAATGTTAACAACTTGACAGCTTCTAGGATTCTGTAGGACAAAAGACTCTGGCACAGGTGTGAGAAGTTATCTAGGGCAGGTTGCTCTCTGAGCATGCTCATGGAGGGTTATCTTGATCGGGTTAATTGACACTACAGGAGTGATACCATTCCTTGGGCAGAGACTTTAGGGGATGTTTTAAGGATAACGTAAAATAATGAAGACTTCTGTGTCATCTTAAGAGTTTTGTAGTTTGAACTGTTAAGATCTCTGGCCACTTAGCAGTTAATTTTTGGTGTGAGATAGGAGTCGAATTTTATTCTTTGCTTGTAAATATGCATTTGTTCCAAAATCATTTGTCAAAATGACTTTTGTTTGTTTTGAGACCGAGCCTCAGTATGTAGCCCTGGCTGTCCTGAAATTTGCTATGTAGACCAAGCTAGCCTTCAACTCATAGAGAGCCACCAGTCTTATTAATGCTGACATCAAAGGGGTATAGTTCTTCTCTGAGAAGATGGTGATTCTTGAAGGACCTTGGCACCTTTGCTGACAACTGAACACGGAGTCAAGGAGTTCTGGAGATTTTCTGTTCAGTGTTACTATGGCTCTTACACCATTGACTTCATTCAGTACAATGCAAAAATCTCAAGGTGCAGCATCAGACAGTCTTGGTGACAGAGGAAGGTATAATGCTCAACACAAACCAGCGCCTGACACATGCACAGGATGTAAAATGGATCTTTTCTTCTAATGGTAAAATGCAAATGATTTTTAGGAAAGAACATTATTAATTGTTTACATGAACCCGTTTACACAATTAAAAGGTATTGGGACCTCTAGGGAAAGACACAGACAAGCAGGTTTCATAGGTGAGTTGGGGCCAGGAAATCTCTTCTGCACTTGCATTATTTGTGGAGGACAAGTGGCTAGCACCACACATGCATGTTCTGGTGTTAGATCCCTGGAAATAATGTCCCCAAATAAAAATACAAAAAAAAAAAGAGGTTGAGGGAGGAAGACACCCACTTAACAGCTTGATCAACGGCCAATCCACTCTGGGAATGCAAAAACCAATATAGGAGACTTGGTTATTTAGTTAAAATAAGACTGTGTGCTTGGGGAATACTTAGTTGTCAATCTAATCAAAATTAACACGATTGTTTATGTGTCAGCATGACCAGGGTTCTTTGGTGTGGTTACTTGGTTAAACACTGTCACGGGTGTATCTGGCAGAGTATATTCAGAAAACGTTTCTTGTTTGACTTGGTAAAGGAAGTAAAGTCTCTTGCCGTCTATGCTGGTTGAGTGAAGCAGAGTTCATTCTCTAGTGGGGAGTCAGGGTAGAGTATCTTGTTGATTCTAGTTCCCTGGGAAGCATGGCTGAAACAGAGGCAATGACAAAACTTAAATCAGACACAAACCAAGACAAATAAAATCCACCTTCTCTAGGTTTGTCCTTCAAGATCATTTTTACTATGCTATCTTTTGGGCACAGCATGGACATTGCATTCAGGAACCCAGGGAAGCTCTGGTTACCTGCATAAGAGCAAACCAATAAGATCTGTCAACATCCCAACAGGCAGCACGAACCAGACTCAGTGGCAACCAAAACAGAAACGGAGGCCATAAAGGGGAAAGGGGAGAGTGTTGAAAGTGTCTCCGGACAGAGGGTGTGGGGAGTTGGGGCTACATATGAACAAAATAAATTTCTTTCTTTCTCTTTCTCTCTTTCTTTTCCCCCCCAAGATAGAGTTTCTCCATGTAGCCCTGGAGGTCCTAGAACTCGCTCTGTAGACCAGGCTGGTCTCAAACTCAAAGAGTGCTAGGATTAAAGATATGCACCACCACCCAACTACATTTTTTATATGTATGAACATTTCAAAATATACATAATATTTTAAAGAAAAATAAATACATAAACCCAGCCTTCTAGCAAAAGATCATTTGCATATTCCTTACCTCACTGTAAGTATGTAGTAGTTCGAATAGTTCCTTAACTATTTGTAGTACCTTACTGGTTCCCTCACTAAACCACGGGTTAAATAAGCATTTTCATAAGCTCATTTTATATTTTTATGGGAGTGATGATTCTGTCTTCTTGCAAAGACTGTTCTTTAATACACAAAGCACCAGAAAGAACTGCACACTTTTGGGTCATATGATTTTGTTCATCCAAAGCACTGACGAGCTGAGGGGCAGTAACTTTCCTCTCTAGACTGATGAGTAGGAATTTAGACTTATCTTTGCAATCTTCTCAACCCCTTCTCCAAAGCATCTCATTGCATTATCCGCTGTCAGCTTTGGGTCTTAGGTGTATTCTTCACCTATGGGTACTTAAGGAAACATGAGAATCTGTCAGAGGAATGGGCTATGGTTTTGTCCTAAGAATGCTCACCTCTTTAGATGTTTTACTTTTCTCTTGCCCTCTCTCAAATCTTGCAGCTGCGCTTACAAAATTTAAATTTCTAAAACCTCATTTGTTGTTCTTTACATTTTAAAAAAAGGATTTATTATTATTATTATTATTATTATTATGTGTGTGATGTATGTGTGTCTGTATGTATATGATGTATGTGTTTATGATGTGTCTGTATGTATATGATGTGTGTGTTTATGATGTGTATGTTTATGATGTGTGTATGTCCATGAATGTGTATAGTGTGTGTGTATGTGTGTGTGTGTGTGTGTGTGTGTATGGTATGTGTCTTATGTATGTGTATAGTGTGCATGTGTTTGTGTGTGTCTGATGTGTGTGTGTGTGTGTGTGTGTGTGTGTGTGTGTGTGTAAGATTCTGCTCTTGTTTCATGAACACATCTTCACAGGTCTCAACAACAGTATCAGTAATAAATTTTTGGAGTTCTCTTTGAACTATCATTTTACATTCTGAAAAAAGACTGTCTTTTGTTCCTGTTTTTAGACCAGCATCCCTTCTGTTGGGTGCTTTCCTCCCAGGGCAGTAGTCAAATCTGAAAGTGAGTCCTGAGTATACATTGAGAGCTTTAAGTTTATTGAAATTTCCTGGTATTTCTTCTCTTTCGACTCTTTCTTAAAATCCTCTCTCCATTTTTTTCTGCTCCCAGAATGACTTCCTTTCTTTTGAGATTCAACTCAAGCAATCCCCCCCCTTTTTTGGGGGGGGGGGAATGACCCTTCCCCGTTATTTTCAAACATCCTTTCTCTCCCAAAATAGACTGTCAGCATCTTGAAGGCAGGCATGCTTTGGGGGCTCCTCTCTCCTATGTGTGCCGTGATCATATACACATCGTCAACACCTAGTGAGTATTCTGTGAAGAATGACCGCATTGTTGTCCACCGCTGGTATGTATTCTATGTGCATATCTCCAGTTAGCAATGCCAGAGAACTCATCCAAATGTATTACAGAAAATAGGTCTATTTTTATCCTAAGAATAACACTAGGTCATTGTTTTTGTGATTCTTTTTCCATGTGCATAGATCAAAAGAAAGCATCAGCAACTGATAAAATATTCAGCAAGTATTGATAAGCAAAAGAATAGTCTTCATATTGATACATCCATTCAAAGCAGAATGGATTTAAAATGGATAAAAAAATTAATGGCATGGAATCAAGATTGACTATGGAGGTAGAAGGCTTTGCATGGACCTGCTGAAGAGCTAAGTGGGCACTTTTTGCTCTTAGAGTCATTTCTTAGATACACAAAATCCATTGACTTAATAGATAAGAAATGGAGGCTCAGAGAGATTAAGCAATTCATCTAAGGCCACACTCTTGGATTTTAAGGTTAGGTCTCTCTGGGCCCTAAGTTTGTGTTTTGGAAGATCAAGACAGGTAGAGTGTTCATCTCTAGAGGACACTGGGTACCCAGCTCACTTCACTCCCCCATCCTCACAGTGAGACATTTAAGTCCTCAGGATGATGCTCCACTTCTGGGTCCAGCCTCTCCACATGCCAGCCTCAGTAAGCCACCTGGAGGTAAACCTCTTGGCATGCCTTTGCTTCCTCCCTCCCTGGTAAGTGTCTAAAGTGCTCAGGGCATAATAGCTTATAGTGCCGGCTCTCTATGTTTTATTTATTTGCTTGCTTATTTATTTATTTACTTACTTACTTATTAGATTGGGTCTAGCTGGCCTGGAGCTGCTATGCAGACCAGGGTAGTTTGGAAATCCCAGAGATTCATCTACCTCTGTCTCTTCAGTGGGATTAAAGGAATGATCACACCCAGCTTCAACTCTGTCTTATCAGCACAGTTCTGAGCTACAGTACAGTGATCAATAAGATATATCTTGTCTTGCCTATGGCTGCATCCAATGCTGTCTGCCCAACTTAATTTGCACTAAGAAATAAAATTATACTAGTTTACCAACTGACTAAAGCATGCATATATATATATATATATATATATATATATATATATATATATGCATTTCTACAGTTGTTTGTACCTCTTTAACTGTTGTTGTTATTATTTTCCTGAGCTTATTCCAACATGGCAGATGAAGGGAGCAGAATGGTCCCCTTAATCCCTCACCTTGCCTGGGTCTCAGGTGGGCACTGGTTATGAAGATAAACTCACACCTTCAACTTTGCAGGCCTACATGTCATAAGCAACACTTCAGACCTGCAGGGAAGTTCTTGAACTTGGGTTTTTCCCAAGCTGTGTCTCCACATAGCCGGATGCAAGAGCTCATCCATAGACAGAATGAAGCTCAGGGGACGCTGGCTCAGCTAATTTTAAAATATTTTTTCATTCCCACATCATATGGTTTTTGGTCCAAGTTATTTTGAAACGAGTTGCAACTAAGATCTTTGTTAACTAAGTGATATCATGCATGTTCCCACATCTGTTTAATGGATTATTACCTTATACATAGCAATTTTCTCAAACTATTAATCATTAAACCTTTCCCTCAGGCATGAAACAGGGTTTTATTTCAGGGCTTCTTAAGAGTATTCTTTTGACAAAGTGAGTTATAAAAGCTCAAATGTATTCATTCCTATTTTAAAATTTGTGGATTTAATCCACCATGAAACATTCTGGCCTCATAAAGAAAGGAACCACATTAACTGCGAGTGTTATTAACGTAATACCTCCTCTGGGCACATATGTTAGCCCAAACCACTGTGCTACCTTTTAAAAGAAACATATTGAGAATGACTAGTTTTTCATGCAGCTGAGGGTTTATGTGTTTAAAAGTATCCCAATCTAGGTAATACGTCCTGTAATGTAATGACATGTATGGGGTTCCAAGAAGGAATTGGGGTGCAGGTGGGGGTGGGGGTGGTCTGCCATCCCCCTCAGTTGAGAGATGAGCTACTTATTCTCAGTCACTGGAATGCTGGGAAAGTGTGTTGTAGCATTTACAGTGCCCCTTTATTATGTTGGAGAAGTGTGACTACTCAAACGTAGTAGTTAGCGTCTGTCACTTACTTAATACAGGCCTGTTGTACATATCTGATACAGAAATAAATTAAATAAAGTAGAATATTTAAAGGTCGCTGCCCCAAGGTTTGATGCTCCTCCACTCAGCCCTCATCCTCGTTGTTTGCATAGAAGTCAATACTTGAAAAATTATTTGTTCTCTCTCAGTATAGATACGGAAGACACGCTCCATCCCTCCCTAGCCCAGAGAGGCTCTGGTGACTTTGTGACCAGATGATGATAAGACCTGACCCCATGCCTGCGTGTGGAGGGGCACTTCTCATACAGTGCATCAGCAGCTTCAGGCTGGCCCCTGTCTTTGCCAGCAGAATGCAGAGTGAGCCAAATGTCTTGAACCATACTGGACATGAACATCTTAATTTTTTTCCTAGTAGGCAGGTGGGCCTAATGCAGTCTGTGTCCAGCCTGCCCTCATCCTTTTGTCCCTATAAATGTTGGTCTGCACACCTCACGCTAAGCACTCATCCCTTGAGGCTTTGGGGTGAAATACACTGCAAAGGGAAGAAGAAAAACCTTACACGTGGAACAAAGACACTTGAAAGCTATCACATCGGCCTAGGATCTTGATTTTGTGTGTTTGTGTCTTAAATACTGGTTACCATAGCTACCACCATGTGCTAAGAATACAAAGGAGTCAGGCAGGGACTTTTAGGGAGACTCTTGTACCATAAATTTTTCTTTTCTAGAGCTTTGTTTGTGCTGAATGTCAAGTCAAGGTTAAACTGAGATTGAAGACACAACCTAGTTAGGCAACTGACAGTGATCCTCAGAATGGATCCCAGATTAAGGTTTCCGCTTTCTGCAGATGGAGAAGTGGGTGCTGAGCAGAACTAAGCAAGAGGGCAATCTCAGAGGCACGCTGTCTGCTTATCAGCATTGCTAATGACACAGCCTTACAGTGGATGGCAATCACACCTCTGCCGATCTTAAATGATTAGATGAACATTTCCCCCATGTCATCCGACATTGCCAAGGTCTGAGCGAAGCTGTGGAATATAGAGACCAGACAAGCCGAGTGAACACTAGCCTGTACAACCTTCAGATAATTCTATATTTTATAACTTAGCTTCTCTTCAGTGGCCAGTGAACTGCCTTAAAAAGCCACTGCAAACTCCTAGCTTCCTTTTCAATGAATTACACTGCTCTGTGACCAGAAACCATACTGTCGCTTTCAGAAAGCCTGCACTGTGAGACTGAATGACAGGGGCAATTATCCAACCCTCACAGAGAAGCAAAAGCCAAGAGAGCCACTCTGGCCCTGATGGAAATGATTACCAATTTAGGAGTTCCCACAGAGAATCCTCTCTCCATGATGCATGGAAAAATTTCCAGGACGTAATCTAATAATAGCAAAATAAATAGAAATGCTAGATAAATACTCCAACAAACCCACTGCTCACATCACCGGTGGAAACCCAGCGTGCCGGTGCTATCTGAGATTTTCTTGTGACCCAGAGCATATCCAAGCTATGCACCCAATCTTAATGGCATCACATCGAAGTGCGGAAAGACATTATGCTTTTCCACACAAAAGAGTTGCACAGAAAAGGGTGTGTCTTGTCCAGGATTCCTCGCACAGAGCTGCATGGCACGTGGATGGTGGCCAAGGCGTGTTCTCTCAGCTGCCTCTCCTCCCATTCTGTCTCTATGCACACTGCTGGCATCCCTTTATCCCATCAAGCCTACTGTGACGATCAAAAGCTATTTTCCAAATAATTAAATTTTGTGCAAGTAATACATATTAATGATTGAAAGATGGAAACTATTTTCCAGAAAAAGAAAATGAACCCGATTATAACTGCATCTTTTGTAATTTTGAAACAGTCTTGCTATGTAGCCCTGGATGCCACAGGCAAGGTTGGTCTTGAACTTGAAGCTATCCTCCTGTGTCAGCCTTCCCAACCTGAGGATCTCAGGCATGTGCTGCCATGCCCACCTTGTGTTTACATTTTTCTCTTCTACATATTTCTTTGTTGCCATATTCATAGTGAACATAAAATAAACATGTAATTTCATTTTTTCTTAAAAATGAGATTGGCCCACGTATAACTTTACATTTTTATGTTTTACACATATAGATTCCTAATATATAAATATATTAACAGACTTATTCTACAGCCTTACTTTTTTAAAAAAAATGTTTTTAGATGACATTTTTTGGAAATAGAATCTTACTATGTAGCTTAGGCTGGCCTTGAATTTGAGTCGCTCCTGCCTTTGTCTCCTAAGTGCTGAGCTTGCACGTGTGCATGGACACGCCTGGCTACGACGTCATTTTTAATGGCTAAATTGTGCTCTATCATATAGTATACAATATTTAGCTAACTCTCTCCCTCTCCTTCTCTCTCCCCCTTCCCCCTCTCTCTCAGTGTGAGAGAGATGCAGTGTGTGTGTGATGTGGTATGTGTCTGATGTGGTATGTGTGTACATGTGTGTGTGTGAGAGATGTGGTACATATGGATGTGTATGTGTGTGTGTAATGTGGTATATATATGTGTGTGTGATGTAGTGTGTGTGTAATATGGTATGTCTATACATGTGTGTGTGTGATGTACTGTATATGAGTGTGTTTGTGTGTGCATATGATGCAGTGTATGTGTGTGTGATGTTGTATGTGTGTGATGTGGCATGTGTGTACATGTGTGTGTATGATGCGTTGTATATGTGTGTGTGTGTGTGTGTGTGTGTGATATGGTGTGTGATGTGGTGTGTGATGTTGTATGTATGTGTGTGTGTGATGTGGTGTGTATGTACATGTTTGTGTGACATGTGACATGTGACATGTTGTATGTGTGTGTGTGTGTGTGTGTGTGTGTGTGGTATGTGTGTGTATTCCTCTGTGTGATGTGGTATGTGTGTACATGTGTTTGTGAGATGTAGTATATATGTTGTGTGATGTGATATGTGTGTGCATGTGTATATTCGTGTGTGAGATGGGGTGTATATGTATGAGTGTGTTTGTGATGTGGTGTGTATGTGTGTGAGATGTATGTGATGTCTGGTGATGTTTCTAAGCCCAGCATTCCACAGAACATCAGTGTCACACTCCTTGGAAGGTTCTACTTGCTCCAGCCATTGAGAGCTGATGGTGAGCTTGCACTTTGTAGTCATGCCTGTCTCTGCAGTCTTCCGTAGTTAGGAATTTAGCATCCTCAGAGACAGGAGAAAAGATGTTAAAAGCACTGATTGGATAAAACAGGTTTTATTAATGGAAAGGCCCAGCTCTATTCCTGTGGTGAATACTCAACAAAAACATTCTCCCGACACTAAAGTGACAGAAAAATACATACAAAATGATGAGTTATGGGGAATAAAGTGTCATGGCAGACTATCTTGTAAGAATCCACATGAGAAGGCTCTCCTTTCCAGGAAAGTCTACCATCCAGCTCTGAAGTCCAAATGTTCCTGGGAACACCTTGGGTCCTTCTGAGAACTGCAAATCTCCTTGATCTATCTGCCTGCCAGTGTTTTGGAGAGTGGGGAACAGTGACCAACGACCTGCCTTTCAGGAAAAGAATAAGTGATAATCTGACCTCAGAAAGCTTTCTACACTGGACTTTTTAAATAGTGAGTGGAAGGGTGTCCCTCCCCCATCACATCTCCGGGGCCTCGCTCCAGTAAGGGGAGGAAGATGGGAGATCTAGTTGCTTTCTAAGGGGACCAGCCGCTGCAGTGATCAGTCTCCTACTATTTGCTCCTTGTTTCTTCCCACTCTCAGAGAAGGCTCATTAGTACCCAATTTTACAGAAGAGAAAGCCTGAAATTCAGAAAGTGAGAAAACTTAGCTGCAGATTATATACTTAGCTAGTGACAAACTGGATTTGAATATAGTTTTGTCAAACTTCAAATCTCATATGTCTTCTTCTAGACTTACACACACACACACACACACACACACACACACACACACCTTTTCTACAACTGTAGTATTCAGCTCTGGGTATGTGTTCTGAAGCTTATGGTGTTTTACAACTACAGGAGAGAAGCTACGTGGAATTTCTGGAAGATGTCCTTGCTCAAGAGACCACCTGCTTTCTATAGTCTCACTTCCTGTTTCCAAAATCTGGATCAAGGTCTGGTGCCAGGGGCAGGTGTGCCATCAGTCCTGAGGTGAAGAGTAATGTTTACGCAGAGTGGAAGAGCAAAATCAAACAATATGGCCCTGGAGCAGAGCCACCCACTTAGCTCAGGACACTCAACACTCCTTGGGCGGAACTGAGAATGAACTGTATTTCTCTAAGGCTCTGTGTTCTGAGCATCACTGTGAAGATGCTGTTGTGGACTAGTAGCATTGCTAGTCATAGGCAAGTACCTCTCATCAGCTCAGCTTTACATACTACTCCTTATTCAGCTTTGGTGGGCAGCAAAGTCTCTAAAGCAGCAGTTGTCAGCCTGTGGGTTGCAACCGCCACTGGGGTTACATATCAGATATCACTTACATTATGATTCATAACAGTAGCAAAGTTACAGGAGCAGTAGCAACAGAAGTAGCAACGAAATAATTTTATGCCTGGGGGTCACCACAACGTGAAGACCTGTATTAAGAGTTCGCAGCATTAGGAACGTTGGGAGCCACTGCTCTAGAGTAACTGTGGGCTGTTGCCGCGGGTCTACCCTCTGAGTACCTAGAAAGGCTTGTGTATTGACTTATGCTATCTGTAGGATAAGATTATCATTCTCTCTGTATCAACGGAAATCTTTCAGATGATATAGCTGAGTTCTTCTGACAAATGTCACACCAGAGGGAGGGGTGCCATAAATTGTCCCGTCTTGCAGTAATCAGACGAACACTCCGAAGGCTCCCTTGCTGACTGTAATTTGTACACTAATCACTGTTTCAAGGACTGTCTGTAAGCTGAGCTTGGCCTGAAGCTGAGCTGAGCCGTTTCGTGACTGTTGCTCTTGGGTTTGCTTGAGCCAATGTCAAAGTCCTTTGTTTTTAGTTCTTTTCTATAGATTCTAGCACATTTAAAAAAAAGGATTTTAACCTAGTGTGAATACGTCACTGGGAGAGAAAGATACTGAATAGACATTGTTAGATATTCTTGCCACTCAAATGACAGGAAAGTCTTTCAGTTCTGTGAACTTCCTGTGCAAACTCTGTATGCTTTGTAAACTTTGTAAACCCTCTAGACAGGAAAATGGTCCATCCCCACCCCTCACTCTCATCCCCCAGGAGCTTTAGCAGCCAGGCTCCTCCCACAGGCCTCCCTAACTGTCATAATGGTGTTTCCAGTCTCTGTAACTGTCACAAAGATCTTCTCCAGCCCCTCACCCTCCCCAGAGTATGCTGATTTTAGGTGAAAAGTCTGAACAAAAGCTACCAATCCTTGAATAGGAAAACCAGTCTCTGAATTTCCCACAGAAACCCACCAATACCTGAACTCCCCAAGGTCAGGACTTGAAATGCCACCAATCCCCACCCTTTAAATCTCCACCTTAGAAAGCTCCACCCCCTACCTCCCAGGGACCCATATAAAAGCAGTGTGCTTTGTCCAATTCCCTGCTGTCTCCTCTGTGGAGCATAGGCAGCCACTCCTGGATTCGTCCCTTCACACCCTGGACCCTCCAATAAATCTTTCATGAGATTTGCTGCCTGGTGTGACTCTTATCAGAAGTAGACAAGAAACAATGAAGAGAAGAAGGGAGGATGCCAAGAGAGAAGGAGTGGGTTGAGACTCCTGAGCTCAACTGGGAAGTCCTTCCTCTGGGAGCTGCAAGACCTCTGCTGAGGAGGCTTCCTCTCAGAGCTCTGTGGTTCCTGGGCTTCCAAGTCCCAGGATAACTTCCCATCCAAGCAGAAAGGCCAACAGATGTCAGATGAAGATCATGAAGCTTGAACTCTGCAACGACAGCAGCAACACACTTCTAACCTAGAAACAGTTGCTTTGACCTTCAACAACATCCTGTTTGCCTCCCGAAAGTTCTGCAGTCTGTACAGTAAAGATAAATATTAGCAGTGTTCTGTGGGCACATAGGCATGTACGTGTGTGTGTGTGTGTGTGTGTGTGTGTGTGTGTGTGCTGGTATGTGCACATGTATGTACAGTTGCTTCAGCCTGTGCATCCACAGAGGCCAGAGGAAGACATCAGGTGCCCTGCTCTATGATTCTCCTCTTCATTCCTTTTACTCTCCACAGAATCTGGAGTTAGGCTGGCAGCCAGCAAGTCCTATGATCCTCCTGTCTCTGTCTCCCGGCCTTAACCCACAAACATACACCTCTGAGGTCACAGGCATGTAGGAAGCCAAGCTCAGCATTATATGTGGGTGCTTAGATCTGAACTCAGGTTTTCATGCTTGTGTAGTAAGCACTAAGCCATCTTTCCAGTGGGGCTGCTTTTTGATTGAATATGATCAAATATGACACATCCAAAAGGCTAGCCTTTGCTTCTCATAAAGTATTTTTTTTAAAAAAGGAATTTTTGTGTATAGTGCATATTTGTTCATATGTATGTATGTATGTATGTGTGTGTGTGCACGTGCATGCGTGCGTGCGTGTGTGTGTGCACGTGCATGCGTGCGTGCGTGCGTGCATGCATGTGTTGCAGCCCGAGCTGCCCAAGCTGCCCCATGTTGGGTGCCAAAAATGTCGTGGACCACACTGTCAATGTTGGGACCTGCACTGCCAAAAGCCTTGGGGACTAACTTGTCAGAGCCCTTACTTCCCCAAGCTGCTCCAGTCCGAGGGTCGGGGTTCAGCAAAAGAGAGAGTGACAGGAGGAATGGAGACCAGACAGAGTGTGATTCAATCCCATTTATTCTTCAGTCTCTCTTCCTGGTCCAAGTCCCAAGTCTTGAGTTCCTAGTCCCTAGTTCCTAGTCCCTAGTGCCTTCAAGTTCTTCCTCCAAGTGCCAAGTGCCTAATGTCTAGTGCCCAATTCCAAGTTCTTCCTACAAGTTCCAAGTTACTTCTTCCAAGTGCTAAATTCCTACTGCCTAATAACTAACTCTCTAATTCTCTGTTCTAGTCTCTTCTTCCTAATGCCTGTGTCTAATACCTAATTCTCTGTTCAAAGTTGTGCTGTGTCAAGTAATCTGTTGTCTGGTTCTCTACCTAATTCCAAGCTCTTCCTTCAAGTGCCAAGTGCCTAATACCTAATTCTCTATTCCAAGTTGTATTGAACTCTAATGACTAATTCCTACTCCAAATTGTATTCACTCTTCTTCTCTCCAAGTCCCAAGTGGCAAGTCCCTAATCTTAGTGTCAAGTGTCTGATTCTCTGATCTCTCTTCTGTCTGCCTCTTGCCTTTTATATGTCTCACTTCTAAGCCATGCCTCTAAGTCACGCCCTTAAGTCATGCCCTTAGGTCTTATCTCTAAACTACACCTTAAGTCACACCCTTAAGTTTCAGCTCTAAACCACACCTTTAAGTCTCACACACCCAAGGGAAGATCCTGGGTATCTAAAACAAGATGTTATCAGAGTGTGCTCAGCTGTTGTAGGCTATTGTAATCAAGTCTCTTGTCAGGGTATATGGCTCAAGATGGTTGCAAGGATGATGGCCGCCTTCTGTCGGCTCCCCACATGCGTGTGCGTGTGCGTGTGTATGTGTGTGTGGACCAGAAGTTGACACTGGGTGCCTTTTTCAATCACATTCCACTTTTATTTACTGAGACAAAGTCTCCCTCTGAAGCCAGAACTAACCAGCTTGGCCTGGATCCTCTGTCCCTTATACTGGCATGAAAGACAACCTGATATGATGATCTCCATCATTTTTCTGGAGATGCTATGGATGTAAACTCCAGTTCTCACATGTGCTTTATTCACGGAGTCATTTTCCCTGTCCCCAAGAAATCTTTGAAGGAAATAGTTTAATTTATGTATATTTGGAATGTAGAGAGAACTGTGGTTATTTATATTGCTTAGGACTCTCAAGCTACCTGTACTATTTAAAAACAGGAATTCGTATAAATGTAAGAGAAGATAAAGAAGTTAAAGATCAAAGCTTTCACACCTTCTGCTTGGGTTTCAGAGAGCACCTTCATGGTGGAGATGAAAGACTGGCTCTCCCCGGCGTCCACATATTAACCCATCCAAGCACTCTGTTTGCATTTGGAAGGCTGAGAGGAAAGAGCCACAGAACGGTGGATTGGAATATATGCAAACAACGAGACTAGGAAAGGTATCTTTTGGAGAATGAGGCGGACAACCCACAGATTCATGTATGTATTGGAAGCTTAGTGACCAGTGTAACACTGGAGGGAGAAAGAACATAACAGGAGGTGAATGGGCATAAGGCTCCAGATGAATGGCTCACTGTGTCGACTGCAGAGAGGACCACTTATTGCTGGAGTGGCTTCTCTTAAGTGCAGCTCGTTCTCGTTCCCATCTCTCTTTCTGGCTCATTCTTGCCCTCCCACTTCATTAGGTCACTAAGCAGATGCCAGTGACATATTCTCAGATTCCTTATACTCAGAACCATTATGGAACTATACTTCTATTCTGCATAAACTACCTAGTCTTGGGTATTTTGTAATAGCAACAACAATGACCCCCAACAAAAAATGATGACGATACTCTCATTTCTCCATTATGTAGAAGTAGCCATGGAGAGGGACACTGGGAACCTTACTTATATTCTCTCTGTGTATCACTGTCTTTGTCTCTGTCTCGGTCTTAGCTGGCACAGGCTGGCTTTGAACTTGCTATGTAGCTCAGGATGATCTTCAGCCACTTCCTGATCCTCCTGTCTCCATCTGTCTAGTTGCTGTTATTACTGCTGTTGTAGGTTCGTTCCACTGTGCCTGGCTTTGCTTTCTTCCTTTTGCACATAACCAAACTTAGTGTACAGGCAGTCCTTCTGGCCTGCTCTCAAGGGCCTAGTAGCAGCTTATATCGCCTGCCACCACCAGGTACACCAGGTGTGTGCTGCACATAAAAGGGCCCCCAGACCTCTCTCTGCCCCCCTCTGACTTCTCTGCCTCCTCTTGTGTGTGTGTCTCTCTCATTCCCTCTCTCTGTCTTTCTGTCTCCATGCCTGTCTGCCTCTATCTCTCTTTTATGTCCCTATTCCAAGAGGCCTTTCACTCTACTTCCCCGATAAAGCTTTTACACTAGACCTGTTGGCTGGCATACTTTTTAGGGGTGCCACCTCAGAACAGGCCTGCCAAAGGTACCCCATCCCCTCTTTTGCATTTTACCCTATGACAGACTCATTCCCCTTCTGTAATGTAGCATTAAAATGAATGACTTTAACGAGCCACAGTTTTTAAGTTCCTACATAAAGAAAATACTTCAAAATGGAATGGGAACAGTGAAAACAGCAGCTTCTTATGTGCTTCCTGTGCGATTGGTGACAGTGGTGACGTGTGGACCCACGTGGAGCCTTATTTGATGCTTTGCACACAGAGGACACAGATGATGAGCTCAATATAGACAGCACTGCACAGAGAGCAGGTGAGAGGGCAGCAGTAAAGCCCCCTGTCCCCCTCCTCCTCTTCCTTCTCCCCTTCTTCCTCTTCCTTCTCTTCCTCTTCCTCCTCCTCTTCCTTCTCTTCCTCCTCCTCCTGTAGACTTTACCTGTTACTGTAAAACACTTTCACCTTGGCATCATCTAACAGACTGCAGATCTGGGAGATTAGCATCCACAGAATAGATGCTTAGCCTTCAGAAGGCCTGAGTTCAACCCCTAGTCCGTACCACCCTTCCCCCAAAGGAAATTAAGCTACCTGTAACAATGCAGAAAATATCAGAAAATAAACGTACATTTGGAATTGTGTTAAAAACAGATTAATAATTGTTAAAATTAATTAATTAATTACAATTAATTAATAATATTGTTAAAACAAATTAATAAATAGGGTAAAACTATTGAGCCAACAGAATGACCCTGAGTGTCCAGACCTGACTGCACTGCTGAGTGGGTGCCTAGGCCCATGCTACTGTGAACCAGGCAAGCCAAGAATTAGACCCCACAGTCAGTATGTGGAATCCTATAGGTGTGGGGGGCTAGTGCAGGTCACGGGCTGGTGACTGATTCTAGTCTGGGGGTCCTACATCAATGTTAAGTTTAGGAAGGATGACTAAGTAGCCAACACTCCATTGGTCTCTGTGGTATTATACCACAGGCTGCCTCAGGAAGAACACAGGTCTGTGGAATAGACATTGCAGCACCTAAGGAAGCCTCTATGTTGACAGACACTTGACACATCTTGATGCCTGCAGCATTAAAGAATGTTTTCATACCTGTAAATGAACAAATGTAAATGAACAGGCTAAGAAGACACAGTAAATTGGTTTCATGCAGTCTTATGAATGTGTATGTTTTGTATGTAAACATATGTATACCTGGTGTGCAATTACATAAGTACATGTAGGTGTAAATATGTGCATGCATGCATGTGTGTATGCACGAATATGCATACTTGTGTACATGTGTGTATGCATGTCTGTGTTGTGTACACATGTGCATATGTGTGTAAGTGCATGTGTGAGCATGTATAAGTGTGTGTTCATGTGAGCATATGTGCGAATATGTGTACATGTGTATGTGTGTTCATGTGTTGGGGACAGAACAACCTTGCTAAGCACATGCTAAGCACATGCTTCACTAGTGAGCTCCTTCCCCAGTTCAGACTGGTTGTTCCTATTAGTTGACATTGCTGTTAGAAATAGCTGGCTTAAGGAAATTGACCAATCTTTTGAAATATCTTTTCTGTGAATGGTACCATAATGGTAGTCCATCTTTATAAAGTGGCAAATGAAATGAAAGAAAACATCCTAATTTGAAGTTTTCAGTAGCTATTTCAGAAGACCAAATTTTTAATTTGGGCTCACAATTCTTAAATGACTTTAATTCTTCTGCTTCTCTATGTGTGAGCTTAGTCATCTGTCAGCCCATACATTCTCTTGGAGTTTCCCACCTTTGGCTGCTAGACTCGGGATTTGGTTCTAAATAGCTGGCAGGCATCTGTGCCTAGAAAACGCTGTCACTGTAACATACTACGTTAGTTACAAGTGAAGTCCCGATACAGGTTCTAGTGTAATTGAGAACAAACCATTTACAAAACACACCTCTACACATCTGTGGATGCTGTTCCCTCAGCCTTGGACAAAAATATATCAACATCATCAAATATTTATTTGAGCCCTGCAGGTGTTGCTTCCGGACAGGGTCCTATGCCTGCTCCCTTGGATAAAACAGAGTTGAAAGTTCCTTCTCCCAGAGACAGGGGTAAAAGTTCACTTTGGAAACTGAGTTCTAAAACAGTGTCTTTCCATACTCACATTTGTTGATAACCTATATTGCCAGAGGTCTATCTATGCACAACACTTTGAGAGATATCCTGATCTCATGAAAAATAGGTAAAAAGTGATACTAGGAAGGGCCACCAGAGTGGAAATGTCATGTCCTTGGGACAGTGCACACAGCGTTCTGAGAGAAAACCTAGAGGGCAGCAGGAGGAGGAAAATCACAGTGATCTCATTCCCTAGGCTGAGGCTAGGCTAGCCGTTGTGAGGAGGGTGAGGAGGAGCCAGGAGTGACCTGGAATTCTGGGCACAACCTCTTTTAACCAGGCAGCCATCCCACCTGGGGCATTAGGCAGATGGAAGCTGAGCTTGAATTATGTTCCTTCCAAAGATTTATTAAATTCCTGGTCCTCAGAATATGGCCTGGTTCATGCAGAAATGAAATCATTTTCATGAGTTCAGTCCAAACAGTGTCTTATAAAAGGTCATTTGAATGTAGGAACACAACTTTATAGAAAAAACGTTCCATGAGGAGGCACAGGCAAAAATGTAACAATTGCCTCAAAAGCTGTGGGGCATCACAAATTGCTGGAAGATTCCAAAGCAGGTGAAACCCTTGCTGTACGAGTGTGAAGATAGAAGTCTGGCCTCACATACTGTGCGCACACACACACACACACACACACACACACACACACACACACACACACAAACATCACAGAAATTCAGATGCTAAAGGAAGCAAGACAGAGTCCTGTGCTCACACTGTTGGAGGAAGCACAGTCCAGTGGACACGTCTGTTTCAAGCCTGAGTTTGTGCAGCTGTGAGCTCCTTACTAAGCATCCTGTTGACAGCTGTTTGTCACTGCAGCTCTTTGGATTGCTACAGCGTCATACTTTCTCCATTCCCATTGCCACTATGGGGGCTTCATCCCCAAGACCTCTTGCTGCAGCTTACACATGAAATCTTCCTCTCTAGTTTTATTCCCCTCTCTGAATTCCCAACCTTGTCCCCAGAGCTGTCTTTCCAGGCATGACAATCAGTTCATTGACTGACCCTTCTCACACTTCTTGATTTCACTTCCATTTCTCTTAGGCCAGAATCCAAATCCCATCTCATGGCTATGGCCTTCTCTCATCTGGTTCCGTCTGTGTCTCTAGGATCATCTCTATTGACTCACTTCCCATGTCTCTTGGTCTTCAGTCCTCACATTTGGCCCTCCAAGACTAACATTAAGCCGTTGGGCTATGGCGTGCATTCTTTCCTTTTGACAGTTGAGATACTGAGTGACCTCATTTGGGGTTGTTTCCCTTATCTACTCTTTGCCTGTTTCACATCATGCCTTAAATCTCTGTGTCCTCTAGACCATCTATGAGCTAAAGGACTCAAAAAACCGATTCAGTCATTTGGCTCAAGTTCAAAGGTCTGGGATCCAAGGAAAACACTTGCATAACTGCAGCTGAAAGTTAAAGGCCTGAGAACAGGAGAGTGGGAAGGGAGCGATGCTGGTGTAAGTCTTGGAGTCCTCAGGCCAAGAGTTAAGAGCTCTGATGTTTTTGTGTAGGAAGTGATAAATGTTTCAGTTCAATTAAAACATTTACCATTGTTCTGCATGCTGGATCTGGTTAGGATCTCAAAGAATTGATGTCCACCCACACTATTGAGGTTGGGTCATAATGCAGTCTACTGATTCAAATGTTGATCTCATCTAGAGATGTCCTAACAGATATATGCAGAAAAATATTTTATCAGTTACCTAGGTACCTTTTAACTCAATCATGTTGAGAGAAAATTAACCATCATAGGACTCATCATAATAGATGCCACATTTTTGCGTGGATTTAATGTCGGTCTTGAATGCACAGCGCTTTTTTTTTGTATCACTGTCAGAGCATCAGCGGTGCTGGACCACTGACAGCTTGCTTGTTGGCGCTAACTTTATGTAAATTCCAAGAGAACAGAGATCAGATCAGCAGTGGCTCCAGAATTCCTGTAAGAGATGCTTTATAAAATAAAATTGAGAATTTATTTGTTGTAATAGAGATCATGGCCAAAACCTTCCCATACGACTCTTGGCCTTACCTTTGAGAGGGTTATGTCACCAATGTCTACAAAATGTACTGAAAACCTTGACCAAGTGACTAAATGACTAAGTAACGGAACAAGTGAGAAGTTCCACCATCCGTTCATACTCGAGTGCACTGACTCTCAAGTGGAACTGAACTTAGGTGGTTGTTAATAGCCCCACCTATTGGAAGTAGAAAGATTCAAAGACTAGGAGCTTTGAATGGCTCCATGGTGACAAAGGATACCTTATTACTCATCTTCCTTTGGTATCAGTCCTTCCTGCTGCTCACAGACAACACAGATGTCACTATCACCCTTTTTCAGCTGTTGCTGTCTTTCACGGAGCACCTTTTTGTGGGTCTGTAACTCTCGAGTGGACTGAGTTGTGGTTTCTGCACGTCTGCAGCCCCAGGCAGCTGGAACCATCGCTCAGAGGGCAGAAGTGTGGGAATTTGACTGAATTTATTCCACACGGCAGACACTTGGCTATGAGAAGCCACTGAGCTCCACTCCGGGTGTGGGGAGATCTCAGTGTGAGGTCCTGCAGGGGCAGAGCTCTTGAGTTGGGGGTCTCCAGGAAGAGGCAGCTGGTGATCTCAGCCGGGGGTGGGGGCGTACTGGACTGGCCTGCAGCTGAGAGGGACAAGGGAGAGAAGCTCCGGCAGGGATGAATGAGACTCTGGGCCAGGGTGGCTCGCTTGGCTGGGTCACGGCTGGCTCAGCAAGCTTGCTTGAGTTGACAGGCTTCCGTGACTAGAACCCAGAGAAGTCCTCCATGGGAGATTAGGTGGCAGCTCAATAGAACCCCCTCTACAGTTCTCCACTGCAGACCCCAAGTATGAGAGGAAGTCCATGGTTTTAAAAGGTTTATTGTCATGGCGGAAAGTGATGAAGCTGTACTCCCGTGTCCTCAGGACAGGCCTGAGGTTAAATATCTTTTGTAAGGATGAGGGTCTGGGAAGGAATGCTTAATTGGCTACTCCCTCTGGCCTTTGGTTATCTCATTAATATGGAGATCTCTTGAGACTCTGCAGCCTGTAATCTCACCTTCTACCTGTGCTACTTGTGCTACTCAACCTAAGGCCACAAATCTTTCTTTGGGAGGGGCTGTGGATAAGTGAAAGGAACCAGGGCCCAGGAGCAAGGCCGAACACCTACAGTTCCATTAGGGTATTATCTGGGGTTCAAGGCCTATGCTTGACCAGGTAGGTACCCAGCTGCCTCTCACAGCCCACTGCTCCATACTTTTCTTCAGGATGGAAGCTGTGTAGGAAGGGTTTTATTGATCTCTAAAGATGCTGTATAAGCATCACCGGCTTTTAGGTGTTTTATGAGTGGATTGGCCTTCAGCATGACCATTGAGTATCCCAAGAAATGATGCATCTTTAGTTAATAATAACAGATGAATTTTAAAGGGACATTAAATTAGGAAGGTATTAGAAGGGAGAAGAAATGTAACTGAATGTTACTGAAAGATGCTTAGTGAGAGAAAAGTTGGAGGAAGAATGTCTGTTGATTTTCAAAGAAGTCTAGGACTTACTAATTGCACAATCCTGATAGTTGATTGCTAGATGACCAACAGGTAGGTATCAAACACTTAAGGGGTTTTGACATTAATAAGACATGAAAATGGGTTAGGATTTTCAAAGGTTTAATTGGCCAAATAATGAAAGGACAATAATAGCGGATAATGACATCATATGAACACAAGTTTGCCGTCCTTGCTCCAGGTCATTGATAGATATCTAAGTATCCTCAGGAGATTTTTGTTCTCACTGTATATTCCTTAAGAAACCAGAAGTTTACTTCTTTAGCTTGGGAAGTCTTGTGGAACAACTGGGGGAAGGATCGATGAACCTGGAGAGGACAGGGACTACACAAGAAGACCAATAGAGTCAACTAACCTGGACCCCTGGGGGCTGCCAGAGACTGAACCACCATCCAAAGAGCATATAAGGACCTAGCCCCCTGCACATATGTAGCAGATGTGCAGCTTGGTCTTCATTCAGGTCCCCCAACAACTGAAAAGGGGCCTTATCCTGATTTTGTTGTCTGCCTGTATATCCCATTTCCCTTACTGGGCTGCCTTGTCTGGCTTCAATGGGAGAGGATGTGCCTAATCTGCAATGACCTGAGGTGCTAGGACAGATTGGTACCCAGGGAGGGACTTCTCCCTTCTCAGAGATGAAGGGGAGAGGGGAGGGACTGTGTAAGGGGGGACTGGAAGGAGAGGGGGGCTTCAATTGGGATGAATGAATAAATAAATTAATGGGTAAAAGAATACTTTTTCTTTTTATGAGATGGAGGATTTTATCTTTAGAATGAAAAATAAGAGATTCAATACTATATTCCCAAGACTTCCCTGGGAACCAACATTCTACTTGGCAGAAGGAGACATGTAACTTGGTAACTGCCATCCTGGTTGGCAAGTTAAGACATGAATATTAGACAAGACAAATCCCCTGCCACAGTTGAATTCCCTAACCAATGTGAGCAGGATAAGTATGCAATAAAGACATGTTCCTAAGGAAACCCCCATTCCTAAATCTTGACAGGTAAAATAACTTGGCACAGATATTTGTGGAGTTTGGGCTTTAAAACTCTGTAGAATCTTAACTCAAGGTTATAGTTCAGTCCTGAATCTGGATCATGGCCCTGGTCAACCAGTCTTGGGGTGTATGCTCAATAAACTATTCCTGTCTGACCAAGATTAATGTTTGTCTGGTTTATGAGGCAATACCTGGACCCCAACGATAATGAGAAATTATCTAGACCAGGTTGCTCTGAGTAAATTGGGGATTGTCTTAATTAATAACTATCGATGTAGAAAGACTACCTCATTATGGGCAGCACTGTTCCTGAGGTGAGGAGTTAAACAGAGCAAGAGAGGAGAAACCTAACTGCAAGAAAGAAAGCAAATAAGCCTGCATGCACCCAACATCTTAGTCCATCCACATTCTCATTCACAATCTAATACATTAAAACAAGCTAGAGATTAGGGGTGTAACTCAGTGATAGTGCTTGTCTACCATGCACTAGGTCCTGTGTTTGGTAACTGCCATCCTGGTTGGCAAGTTAAGACATGAATGTTAGACAAGACAAGTCCTGTCTAATCTTAGACTATCTAATAATCTAAGACAATCCCTGGGACCACAGAGGGGGAAAAAAAGCTTAAACAACCCCTGTTATCAACCATCAGTGATGAAAGAAAAAAAACAGAAAGCAAAATTATTTGAGAAACTTCAGAGAAAGTCTCAGTCAATATTGACCAAAGTGCAGTTTGACATAATTGTTCATGAAAAACAGTAAGGAATGAACATTAATACCCACTGTGTTTTTCCTTTCATTGTATAAATACTCACTTCAGTGACATAACAGATCAAATATAAATACATATGTTTGCATATATGTGTCTATCTTTACCTTAAAATATAAAGACACAGGCAAGGTCTCATTACACAGGTCAGGCAGGCTCTGAACTTTTCATCCTCCTGTCCCAGCTTCTTAAATGGTGTGACTGTAGGCATGAGTTAACATGCCTAGCTCTAAAACTGTTTCACAGGGCTTGTTTTGTAATAACTAGAGGATGATAAGAACCTAAGTATTTAGTCAGATGGGCTGATTAAATAAATATTATCATTACCACTCAATGGAATAACAAAGAAGGACAAAAATCTTCAAGTCTCCTGTTCATTAGTTCTGTTGTTCTCTCATGAATGAATGTAACACCCGAATTCCATGTGCAGTATAATTGCAATTTCCTAGTTGTTTTCTTGAATGTGCTTTTTAATAGTTTTTCACATACACATACACAACACCTCTGAAAGGAAATAAACCAAATTTCAAAACATACTTTTTGTGTTTATGAGACTCATGAGTGGGTTTCTTTTATCTTAATTTTTCTGCAGTTTTTTTTCCATGCTGAAACATAGACTGGAAATAGAAGATAATTGCTTCTTGGAAATGTACCCTCCTACCTCTGGGTGGTCTAGTCCGTCCATTCTTCTCTAGCTAAGGCTGAGCAGAGTTCTTTATTACACGTTCTTATTCCCACCTAGCTTGCACAAAGCATGTTATAAATGATTTCCCTCTGCAATTTCTATAGACAAGTGGTTGAAACCACACAGGGAAGAAGCCACATAGGGTGAAAGTAGGCTGCGTGTTGTTGGCAGGACCTGAGAGAAAATTCAGCTCTGGTTTAAAAGCCTCAAACTGGATCACCTGCACCACACTCTTTCTATTGTTCAAGCTCTTTTGGCTGTCATGTGTCTTCTCAGCAACAGGGATCTGGCATTCGTGTAATTGGAACGTGAATGAAAAGTTGGTTTCTCCTGCAGTCTCAGATGCTGTTGTCGAAGCCTTCCCTAAAACCTCCAAAGGAAACGTTTTTCCAACTAAAGAGCCCTCCCTGCTTTCTCAGACTGTGGACTGCTGGCAGCCGGCTCAGCTCACGTAGCCACTCTCTTTGTAGTCAATGTTAACTTCATTAACCTGTTGGTGTTGATCCATGACACAGTTTACTATCTAGTTTTGGATTATGTAATTTTGCGGTAACTAGATACTGCTAGTTGGACATATTTTGAGATTTATTGCTGTCTTAGTAGTTGCTCCAAATAAAAATGATAAAACAAGGGCCTTCTTAAAAAAAAAAACAAAAGAAAAGAAATCCAGACAACAAAATTCTATCACCCAGGGAGAGCTGGTTAGTACAGAGACAGCCTATCTGTGCTCTCAGAAACAAAGAACTAGGCCTGGAAGCAGCCAACTTTGTTCATTCCTTGTCTGATTTAATCTCTGTCTTGCTCATAATTCAAGTTGCTCTTTGCAATTTCTCAGCGACCCACCATCTCAGTTTAGAACAGAATAAGATATGCCTTCCACTCCCAACACACGATTGGGTCAGTAGTCAAGGCGAAGAAGCTAGTTCAATATGAGTGGAATCAGTTTCTTCAAGGAATCAAATGGCAAGATGTCACTGAATGACTGGCATTTCAATGAAAGAAAATACAACTTATATTTGTATAAAACTAGTTTTAGAGATTGTACAATAACTACGTACTTGATTACAGTAATCAGACATTAAGTGCTCAAAAGCCTTTTTAGGCATTTAATGTAAAAAGTGGTGTGATTCAATGCGCGGGTGCATTTGATGCAAATTTAAGTTACATGTATTTAAAGCAGTGTGGCATACAGAGAGGATTTTTATTTTAAAAGCCTTACATTAATGTTTTACCGGTAAGAATTAGAGACTGTTTTAGTGACATGGGTTCCACATACGTTTAAATTGGAATGATTCTACACAAGGAACGTGAAAAATCTCTGATAAGTTTATTGAAAAAGAAGACTTATGCAAATGATTCTACACAAGGAACGTGAAAATCTCTGACAAGTTTATTGAAAAAGAAGACTTATGCAAATGAGCCCTTCATTTCCAGTGTTGACCATCTGACTCAGGTACAATTTTAGGGTTACTAGAAGCCAAACATGCTGGCAAAAGTTCTCTTGCTGATAAAGTTTTATTTAATGCATAAAATTTGTGTTAAAATTGGCCCCAAATAACATGCTTTCAAAACTGTTGATCAAGTCCTGTGGGTCATTGACTTTCTTGCCTGGCACACGTGGCTCACTTCAGCTGGTAAAAGAGAATATATGCTCTTTCTCATCGGGGTTAGTTATGAGTGGTGCGAGTCTTAAAGTAATATAGGAGCGGATTTATCAAGGTCTCCAACATACGTGGCATGCTTCTGTTTTACAAAAGTGATTCTGGGATATTAAGCCCTGTTAGTCACTTATTATCTGCAAGCCTCTTATTTTACGACTTTGAGTTTAAATAGCCATATGAGATGAAGCAATACCAACTATTTTGAATCCAGGTAAGTGTGTAGCTTAGGATTTTTAAGTACAAAAACTATTTGTCTTTTAGCATATGTCTTTTCTTTGTTTTCTTTCAAAACATAGTCCCTAGTCCATGCAGGGGTGGAACTTGCTACATGCTTAGGTTCATCTGATTCCCGAGTCTGCACCTCCAGGGTGAAGAGATAATAGGGCCAGTGCCACCTTGTCCGGCTTATGCCACGATGGGGAATCAAACCCAAGGCTTGGTGCACGCTCACAAACACTACACTAACTGCGCCACTTTTCTGCCTACGTACATCTTTTAATAGTCACAATTAGACGCTGACAACCTTTTACCATTACGAAAGCTACTTATTCTCAATCCCAGAGGGCTGAACAACACGAGCCACCATATACACTCCAAAGTGACATTGATCCTAAAACGATCTTGACTTCCATTGCTTGATACTCTTGCTAATAGCTTTTTAATGGCTAAACGCTGAAAGCTAGGTTAGATCCCCCCTTGCTTGGCTTCCCTGTATTTTCCTACTTGAAATCCTCCCTTTCTGTCCTGGGTTAGGCTCGCTCCAAGCCCCTCCCATCACTCTCAGAGGTCTGCTTTTATTGGTTGATCCTTTTTACCGAAGCCTTACCTGTTGGTGTTTCACTGGGCTCCATGGTCATTTTCCCTCCTCACTCTACAAACCTTCTCCTTTTACTATAACCTCAAAATGGTAATTACGCCCATAATTCCCTTTCCCCACACTTCCTTTCTACTAATGGATTGCAGGTACCAAACCACATTTATTATGTGCTCTGCCCTTGGCTTTTCTATCTCCCCAGAGTCCTTCTCCCATCAGTGGTGTCACTCAGGCTGCAGACTAGATGACACAAGCTCAACTACAGTTAGTCATCGTCCCCCTCCCCCTTGACTATCCACATTCTCCATTGTAATACGAGCATGTATGTTAGATTTGACTCTTCTGTCTCCACTGCCAGAACACCAGGAGAAGTGTAAATTAGCATTCTAGTGTATCTAGTTTATTAACTTACTGATCTTGCCATTCTTTGTGGAGTTGGATACAGGTGGGAAAGGGAGCCTCGGTAAGCTTTGCTTTGTGAAAGCGTCTTAGCCATCTGGCAGGTGGATCTAAGGTTGCATTTTGACACATTACTGTTCGTTGTCTACAGAGTTCATGCTCGAGAATCCTGCCATCTAGTTAAAGACAAAAGGTTCAGAATGTTTGACGTTTACTATTTTGTTTTGGGGCTGCATTCATAGCTATCCTGGAGTGCATGCAGCCAGTGGGCCACACAATGGATATGCCAGCCAGGGTTTCCTCTTAAAGCCACACCCAGCAAGTAGCTTTCTCTAGCAAAACAGCATGGGACTGTGGGAAGGCTCCAGCCCTGGCTCTGTGCTGATGTGTGTGATGTGGTGTGAAGCACTACTTCTTACCAATGTCCTAGTTCAGCCTTCCTGAGCTGGGGGATGTGAGCCTCCCCGGACCCCTTCTCCCACCCCAGACTGTTTCTATAACACATCCGTTCAACAAACTTCTTCCCTTTCTTTCCCCTTCCTCCTCTTCTTTCCTTCCTTGCTCTCTCCTGTTCTACTCCTCTTTCCCTCTCTCCCTTTTCATTTTGATCTTTATTTATTTTATTTTTATGTGTATAAGCATTGTGTCTTTCTGTATGTAAGTGTAACATGTGGGTAAAGTGCCAAACGGAACCCAGAAGAGGGCTTCGGATACCCTGGCACTGGCGGTGGCAGCCATGTTTGAACCACCATGTGGGTGCTGGGACCAGAGCAGCAAGAGGTCTGAGCTGCTGAGTCATCCCTCCAGGCCCCTGTCTCAGTCTCTTGACATATTGCCAACAGGTTAGTCACTCTGTCTGCTGTACAGGTGACTGGTTAGTGGAGTGCAAGGCTGGGATGTTGAGCTTTTAGCTAACACACTGCCCAACCAAATGTACTTTATAGAGGAAAAAAAAAAACCTAACTTTCAAATAAATGAAATGAATTAGAGAGCATCCATTATTCTGATTGTGTGAACGTCTACCCTGCCTTTCTAGTGACAGTGCATAGGCACTTCAGCATGAGTATTGTGGGCAGAGATTTTTATATTTTCATTTGTAACTTTCAAAAAACCTTTCCAGTTTCACAGCGAACACTAAGTACTTTTTAAGTTGTGAGTTCTTCCTTACTCTGTTGCCAAGCAGATTTCTTGTAGATAGCTCTCAGTCATTAATCATTTCAAGTAACCCAGGCCTGGGGCCTCCGGAGCTTGGTTCATCACCTGAGCGTAATTCTCAAAGGGCATCATTGTTCCAGCCCTGTTACCTTGACATCTTCTTTGATCTCCAGAATTGGTGTCTCCCTGCACAGATACTCAGTGATTCCTTGTTTCTGCCGGAGGAGGATTGATTAATGTGTTTTTAGACCATTGTACTTCTTTTTAAGTCATAATTTTTATTTATGGGATATTGTGAGGCACAGTCCTTGAACGAGTCAAACTCTGAAGGCAAAAACAACAGAGCTAAGAGAAATCTTTAGAGAATGTCTGGTCCATCCCACGGCCACCAAGCAGACATGACAGCCTTTTCTCTTTAAGCAAGCTGGATGATTGATCTGTCTTCACCACACCAGAGTCACAAATAGTTTCATGCAAGAAAGGCTCAACAGAAGTGTAAGATAAGATAGACTTCAGTCAGAGAGAAAGTCATACACTTTCTGTCAAAGGAAATGGATGCTAGGCCTAGGCATGCTGATACCACAGGGTCTGGACAAGGTTCCCCAGGGTGGGCTGGGATGCCAGCTACTCATGGTCCTGTCAGAATGAAGTGGCTGAGAGAAATGGGCCCCAGGCTCCCTCAGTGCAGATGCTGGTCTGTGTCCAGACAAGAATGAATTGGACTCCGTTTGTTGTCATGTACATTGTTCTTCAGGAAAACCTATAATGATTATTGATCATGAGGTAATAGCTTCAAAAGCAACGGGTGTTCTGTGAAGAAAGTCAGTTTGGCTTCATATGAAAAAGCAGGCTGTTCTAGGAGCAAGGGTGCTGAGAGCCAGCAAAATGCAACCAAAGGAAGCAAATTCATCAGCCATCCGGAGCAGCTGGGGAGTCTGGCTGTTTAATAAAGGGCTCGGTGGTGTCAGGTTTGTTCTACCTGCCCAGGTCTCTGATACCTGAGACTGAGGGCTTCTATGCCCATCCTGCATCTTCCCAAGGCTAAGTTTCTGTAGTTAATTTATTTCATATTTCATTACACCTGAAAGAAAGCTTAGAGCTCATCTGGACTTTTAGCAGCAATTAATATGCCTTTAGCAGCCAGGCACTGGTGTGTGTGTGTGTGTGTGCGTGTGCGTGTGCGTGTGCGTGTGCGTGTGCGTGTGCGTGCGTGTGCGTGTGTGTGTGTGTGTGTGTGTGTGTGTGTGAGAGAGAGAGAGAGACAGAGACAGAGACAGAGACAGAAACAGAGAGACAGAGAGTGAGACAGAGACAGAGACAGAGACAGAGACAGGGAAGAGACGGAGATGGGGTAGGTGAGCAGACAGCAGTGCACACACAGTATGCATGTCTAAATGTGCACATGGCCAGATCAGACCCATTAGCCACAGCTTTCCTATTGCTAGATTTTAACTGCCTTATTTTATAGAAGTTGAAACTGAGTCTACTCATACAAATGATATCCAGGGAATAAAGTTTTCCTCCCATCTTAGAAGCATAATTTTACTCTAAGAAGAACTTAAAAGAAGTTTACAGGAAATTGGCAAAGTATGAATTGTACAACTCCTTATATAGCTTTGTCTCGTTGTTTGTGTCACTGTCTCACAGTCAGATGGCAAGAGACAGGCGTGAGATAAAAAGAAGGATGGCTCCAGCTGCGGGTGGGGACTAGCCCTTCCCATCACAGCCTCACCTTTTAACACCCAAAGTGGCCTCATTTCTTTACTCCGCACCCACTACAGATGGTGAAGAAGATACTTTAAACTCCTGTGGGTAGGGAACACTGAGCTACTTACATAACTGATCTTTGGAGATGTTTGTATTTAGTGTCAAAGAAATGGCAAGTGTTGCGGGACCATTGTTCAGAGCAACACAGCCTTACAGAAATTGTACCACTTCCATAAACAGGCTTTGTGTTTGTCTGAGGCCTGCTGTCAGCACCCTTTCCACACAGGACAGAGTAGTTGACCTCTTACCTTTCTGGTATTGACCTCTGTGTCTCCGAATCTGTGACAGCAGTGATTTTACTCTCTGTATTGCCCTGTTTTCACTGCCCATCACTCCATCTCCTTGTTTGGCTGACTTCTGATCGCATCTGGTGATCGCTAAGGAGGCTGCAGACCCCTGCAGAGCTCCCTCTGGAACTTCCAGTGGGGACAAGCATTAAGCCTGTGCAGACAGGCTCTGGGAGGCAGTCTCTCCTTCAGCATGTGGGGATGCTTCTGTCTCCTTGCGACTCTGGTGGAGGTCCTTCTTACAGAACCAATGCTCAGATCAGAACCTCATGTCTGCTCTTCTAGTTGCTGATATTCTCTGACTGCATCAGCTCAGACGTGCGGGGAGCTGTCACACTGTAGGCTGCTTTAGAGTTTTGTGGTCCTCAACCTCAGCCAGGTGCAAGGTGTTGCGCAGGTGCCCACTAAGTTTCTTCATTGACTGATGCTGCCTGTGCTTTCATAATTACTTCAGATTCTTCATGCGTTCTGGTTTCTCTTTCCTCTCAATTTCATACTATGAGTTTGCCTCCTCCTTGGGAACATCATGGTTTTATTTTCAGAAAAAAAAAATTCTCCGCAATTTTCAATACAGCCTGCAAACCTCTTTGTGGGGTGTCCGTTCTTCCTACCATGTTCAGTGAGGAAGGCATGACTCCTTGTGAAGATCATCCCTCTCTGGTGCTCTCTGGCTCCCATCCCTCCTCCACCGCAGATCCAGGGAAGTTTAATTTGGAATTTCATAGATCTAATTTTTATTATTATTCTTATTCGGTGAATTTGGCCCATTTTACACCATTGGCTCATGGTGTATGTGTGTGTGTGTGTGTGTGTGTGTGTGTGTGTGTGTGTGCACATGTGTGTGTTTGTGGGGGCCAGAGGTCAACATGGAGTGCCTTCCTCAATCTTTCTCCATCTTATTTTTTGAGAGAGGATCTTTCACTGAAGCTGGAACTTGTCAGAGAGCCCCAAAGATCTTATCTGTACCTCCTGCACACTGAGATCACAGGCATTCTATGTGGGTACTGGAGATTTGAACTCAGATTTTCATGCTTGTGTGGCAAGCCCTTTACAGATCAAGCTGATTCCCCAGCCTCTTGTTCTCTCCTTGAGTTACTCTTGCCTGTTCTGTCTTCATTTGTCTGTGAGATACCACACAGTCACACAGTTTGACTTTGCAGTTTTGGGGTGTTTGTTTGCTTGTTTTACACTTTACCCCGTTTTGTACCATGATGTTTCCCAGAGCTCTGCCCTGCCATTCTATGCCCACTCATCATTTTCTCCATACTGTTAAACAATGAATTATCAGTTACATATTTGCATATTTATAATTACTACAAACACTCAAGTCTGCAAATCACCTTCCCCTCGCCCCAGACAGTCTTGCACTATAGTCACTGCTGGCTTTGAACTGGTGGTCTTCCTGTCTTGACCTACTCAGTACCGGGACGACAGATGTGTGCCTCTACGCAGGCATAACTATTTTTAAAACACTTCTTCTGAGTTTGGCTGTTAATAATAAATCAACCATTTGTTTTGGGGTTTCTCAGTGTCAATACTATTCACTATTCATATTTGGGGTTAGATGATTCTTTGTGGTGAGTGATGTCCTGGACAGCATCCTTGGCCTCTACCCACAGGATGTCAGCAGCCCTCATCTCCTAGCTGTGCCAACCGGGAAATAACTGAAGAAGTGCATTTTTTTCCTGGTCGAGAACCCGCTGCTACATTAGCTTAAGCTGTCTCCCTAAGAGTACCTAGTTTCTTTGTGGCCTCTCCTTTCTATCTTGCTCTCTCCCTCTTCTCCCACCTCTATCTGTATGTGTGGTTGGGACGATGGGGATTCTATGTGTATGTAATCTTGGCATCAGTGAGAAACCTCTGGCATGCAAATACTTTGCCGCTGGCTCGTACAGCCTGTGACTTGCTGCCTGTTCCTCCAACAGGCTTACCACAGGCCATCACTCAACTGGAGATGCAGTTCCGGCTGAGTTTCTGGAACTAAGTGGCATTTTCTCCCTTTCCCTGACACTGGCTGTCCCCTCCACAAGTTCACTGTGAGGACAGTTGGTCTCTTAGGCGAGGGCACTTTACCTCTTTTCATGCTTACTGAAACCTCTCAAAGCCATTCCAAGGCTCCCTAGGTGTGATATCCGCTTGTATATCCTGCTCCCAAGCACCTGCCTGGACGCCTTTTTGTGGAGCTCACTTCCGGCTAGTATGAGGGGGACCCCTTTTTGTGGAGCTCACTTCCGGCTAGTATGAGGGGGGACCCCTTTTTGTGGAGCTCACTTCCGGCTAGTATGAGAGACTGGAAGATCATCTCTTCTCATCCCTACAGACAGGAAGTTCCCGGTGCCCTGTTCTCTCACATCGCCCTTTGAGTTCTCTTCAGTCTTCTCTTTCTCAGAGTTTTGGACCAAGAGGGAGAAATGTTTAGAACTTCTCACAGGGGCCACAGCACTTGCTCTACCTCCATTAAATCTCATAGCTCTTTCTTGTTCTTGCCCTCTCTTCTGTCTTATTTTTTCGGTGGCAGATGGTGGGGGTAGAGGAGCCATTTAGAAATTGGCTTTATTCTATAAATACCATGTCCTGAAACTTCATATTCTTTTACCCCTGGCGTCCTGAATCAACCGCCACTCCTACTGCCACCCCGTCACATGTCTAAGAACCCATTTTGAAGCTCAGTACAAGTTTCTGAGCTTTGCTTTTAGAACACTCTTTTGTTCTTCCTGGGTTGCTTTTCTTTCTTTCTTTCTTTCTTTCTTTCTTTCTTTTTTTTTTTTTTTTTAAGTTTCCCCTTTACAGAGGCAATGGGGCCCCCATCTTAACATTCAGCATAAATGATAGAATGGCTGGGAAATAAAAAGAAATTACCAAGAGGGAAAGATATAAAATATAAAATGTATGATGCTTGAACTTTCAGGCTTCTTTTTGCCAAAGTCTTACAAAGCTCATGAAATATTCATCTCTCAGACATTAATATCATTGGAGGTAGAGACTAATGCTAGATCATTGCCAGTGTCCAATGGCAGTTGGGAACACAAGGGTCACAAATCGCTTAACACTCTCCCTTTTCTCCAAACTCGGGAGTGAATCTTGCCATTAGGCAGTTTTAGCCCTTCAGGAGTTAGGGTTGCGAGGCACCACTGGCAGAGAACTTGCTGTCTGTGTGGACATAGCCAGTAAAAATTGGAAGGGAGTGTGAAGGCCGTGTATATGTGTTTTAAAGGTTATTGGCAACGTCTGGAGCTTTCACTGCCAGTAACGATCACTCCTTTCCCCTATAATTCTATTCAGCTTCGGGCTGGACTGATTCAAATAGGAAGCCGACACTATGTCTACCAAAAAATCATTTTAATCTCCAAGTTCCATAAAACAATATATGACACTCATATAACTCAGGTTCCTGGAACGAGGCTTGTTACAACCAAGGCACTTCCAATTTTATTTTTAGAAACGGGTTCATGAGTTTTACATCGAATTAGGCTGACTTCCTTTCTGTCTCAGTTGGGGGGTTGTTTTAAATCACAGCCAGTGGGTAAAGAACAATTTGTTTCTATCTGCTTTTTCTCTTTCTTTCTTTCTTTCTTTCTTTCTTTCTTTCTTTTTTTTTTTTTTGCTTTGTAGAGACCATTGACTCTATTAATAAAACAATTGCCATTTCATTTTCCCTTGAGAACCTACAGCCTGCAGACTCTCTCCTTGACAGTCAGACAGAACTAATGTGATGCCATAGATTTTATATTACAATGAACCAACCTGACAGGGAGTCATGGCTCTGAAGACTCATAATAACCTAGAGTGATTGCAGAGCTGACAGTGGGCTTCTTCCGGGTCGTGCCTGCTGTGCTTTATTAACAGCCCTTGCTGTCCTATAAGCAGCCTTTGGTGACAACTTACAGTCCAGCTTGTGCCTGCACCATAAAACTGCTGCCCACAAACAGAAAAATACACGCTGAAATAGAGGGAGAAAATGGGACATTATAAGTGGTACATATTGGCATGTTGAGTTTATTCTGGTGAAAGAGATAACACATCTTAAAGAATTAATTCTTTTCTGATAGCATGTGTAGATTAGTGTGCATACCAATGGGTGGAGCCCAGGTCAGGGTCACTTTGGGGTGTTCTTCTATGAGAGTTATTTATTTACCTTGACTTCTGAGACACTTTTTCACTGGGACATGGGGCTATCTGATTAGTGAGACTGTCTGATTAGGCCAGGCTGGCCAGCCAGTGAAGTCCAGGATCCTTTGGTCTCCATATCCTCAGAGCTTAAATACAAGTAAAGTCTCCTATACCCTCCTTTCACCATGGCTGACGGAATCAAGGTCAGATCTCACGGGCGTTCAGCAAGCACTTTACCAGCCAAGGCCTCTCTTCAGCCCTGCAATTAATTTTCAAAAGGTAAAGTGGTAGTTAATAATAGATTTCAAGGCCCCACCAGAAAAAAAAATAAGAAAGAAAACCCCCAAAATATACTTACGCGGGAGGTATTTTAAAAACTATTTCTTGAAAGACAGGCTAAACACTGACTATCATACTCGCCTTAAATGCGGAGATCGGATACCAAGTAAATCTTTGGTAAACCTCTCACCATCTGGAACCAGCTCAGGAAAAACAGAAAGGAAAATTTAGAAAAAGCCACAAAGATGAGAGATGTGGACTGATGGATGACAAATGACAAGCCCCGAAGTGTAACCACCACGGAGGTTTTCTCTGCAAACCTCAAGCTGCCTGGATTAGCTGACTGACCCTCCGTGGGTGTTGCTCGGCCAGCGGTTTACGTTCTCACTGAGGACTTCTTTACAAAGTATCATTGTCTTTAGGCTTGTATTTATTTCCTCCAAATAGAAATGTCGAAAGAGCAGGAACAAATCATTTGTAAGAAAGTTGCAAATACTCAACTTTTTTGTCCTAAAATACATCTGCTTGTAACTCCCAAGTGAGTATCCTCCCACCATTCCATCACCACGCCAGGAATTTCACATCAGTATGACATGACCGTTTCATTACACAGCACACACATTTCCCAAAGGGTTTCCTATAGGTTTCCCTGTCCTCCAATCTATGTCTGAAAGGAATCCTACACCAGCTGGGGATGTCGCTCGGTGACAGAGTAGTTGGTGTGCTTATGTTTAAAATTTGTAAGGAAAAGCACATTATACACCGGCCAAGGCATAGGGATGTTGTGTGTGCGGCTACTGCCAATAACAGAGACACTGAGCAAACGGATGGTAAGTTTGAGGTCAGCCTGGACTGTAGGCAAAACCGTGTTACCTGAACAGCTGAAACAATAGATATCACAAAAAGGCAAGCAAATAAAACAACTACTGTATTTGACTGACCTATATCTTTGTCCTTTAATCTAGAACAAGGGTGAGCTAACATGTTCTGTAAAGGGCCAGGTATAAATACAAATATTTACATATGCACCAGCATAATAGTAATAACAGTATTCTAGGACTGTGGTGTGTTTCAGCTACCCAAGTGCATTGTAGCACCTCAGCCAAAGCCACAGACAATGTAGAAATGGACCAATGTGATTGTGCTTCAATAAATTTATAAAATTTTCAAATACCATAAAATATTGTTTTTCTTCTGAGTCTTGTTTATCAGATTGAAGTAGGGTTTCATGCAGTCCAGGAACTCTCTGTGTAGGCAAGGATGACCTTGAACTTCTGATCTGCTTCTACCTTCTGAGTGCTGTGATCACAGGCATGGGTCAGCAGGCCTAACTAATGTGCTTCTGGGGATCAAATCAAGAGACTCATGCATGCCAAGCAAGTATTGTACCAGCTGAACTACACCCTCATCTCTCTTTGGAGTTGTTTTTATTAATGACTGAAAAGTATACAAACCATTTGTAGCTCATAGGTTGTAAAAAAAAAAAAAAAAAAAAACAGGTGGCAGAGCTTGGTCTTTAGTTAGCTGGTCCCATATACAGAAAATCATCCTGCCTTTTAAACTGAGGTATATGAAAACATGTGTAATTTGAAATGGACACTCATGTATCATAAGAAACAATTGTAACTTTGTTTTATGAAAACAACCAACCATTTGTGTTAGTACATGGAGACAAAGGTAGTTAGCACCAAGTCTAAGTGTGTGGTTACAGTGTGCTTCCAGAAATGGGTTTTGCTCAGCCAGACCGTGGTGACAGATGCCTTTAATTTCAGTGCTTGAGGGGCAAAGGCAGGCAGATCTGTGAGTTCAAGGCCAGCCTGGTCTATAGAGCAAGTTCCAGGGCAGCCAAGACTACATAGAAAAACCATGTCTTGAAAACAAAACCAACAGCAACAAAGAGTTTTATTTATTCGTGTGTGTGTGTGTGTGTGTGTGTGTGTGTGTGTGTGTGTGTTTGTGCGCTTGCTTGTGTAGCTCTGGGATGGAACTGAGGCCTGGCACATGTTAGACAAGCCCTCCATTACTAAACTACAGCCTCAGCTCTTAGAAGCTGTTTTAACTATTATCAGAATCTTTACATCCAAATATAAACAGTATTTGAATATCTGTCATGACAGTGACCCTGCCTGTCAGGCCAGCCTAGTGAGTCTATGTGACAGAACTATGTCAATGGATGTGATGGCTCCTGTAGATTCCATTAGCCATGTCACCTCTTCTTACCAAATTCTCTGCCAGCTTGGTGTAGGGCCTCAGCCTTGATTATACAAGAACCGAGTAGGAAAGACAGGAGTCAGCAGGGTCCAGAATCTCTCTGTCTGAGCTAACAAAGTTGATTCTTATTAGCAAACCTCCCGGGAGTCTTCCAAACCTCCCGGGAGTCTTCCAATATCTTTAGGTGTCCCCTTACTGGAGAAAAGCCTGTCCAATTGGGGTGGTCCTGATGTCTCCTTTGCTACATTTTACTTACCCTGGCCACACCATAGTTTTGCTTCGTTAAAACAAAAAATGGAATGGCTTCTTTACACTCCAGAATGGTGATGTGTGACTCATGGGACTTCCTCCGGAAACACAAGTGGGTTGTCCCACTAGTTCCTGCCCGAAGGCTCCAGCTTTCCGATGTGATCTAGGTACCTTTAGTATGCTTACACTATTCCTAGATAGGATCTTAGTAGGAAGTGAGGAGTAAGAGCCAAGAGCCAGAGCCAAGCATGGCCCTACTTCTCTGAAGACAGCAGACACACCAGCCATCTTGAAGGATCATTTAGGACGGAGGTATTAAATTTGGAAGATGTACAATCAAATAAATGATGGTCCTCTGCAGAGACTCAACCCCTGCCTGGGCACAGCCACTCACTGTTGTATGGGGGAATCTTTTTGTAGCAACAAACTCCCATGACGGTATCTACTGCAAATTTCTAATGTCCCCCAATGAATCTCACATGTAGTTTTTAAATAATGATTCCTCTTTTAGTTCAAGCTGGAGAAGCCTGTGTCAGCACTGAGAACTAAACACATTTAGGGATGACATTTCTGTGGTTCTCAAATCCTTGTTATTTTCATACTTCTCAAATCAAATGCTGTGCTAATTTCCACAATGCCCCTTTTATTAGTTTAATAAATTAACCTGTAGTAGTAGCAATATCTTTTTTTTTTTGGTTTTTCGAGACAGGGTTTCTCTGTGTAGCCCTGGCTGTCCTGGAACTCACTCTGTAGACCAGGCTGGCCTCAGACTCAGAAATCCAGTAGCAATATCATTAATGAACAAATTCCATCTGTAAGTGTATCCATCATATTGTTTATGTTGCTCTTTATAATAATATCTCCCTCTCTGAGTCTTTTACTCCACTTAAGACATTAAACAATTCACTTTTCAACTTTATGAAAAAAGATGACTGGAATCCTGACAATTTATTCTTTTGAAGTTTTTTTTTTTTTAATGCAATTTGAAGAAAGCAAGAATTTTCTTTTCATTTGCAAGAGGGCAAAGCTGTTAGTTGTTCAGTCCCTTCCCCTCACTGGCCTTCATGTCTAGCTCATGTTTCCATGCCCAAAGCATCATAAATAACCAATGAAGTAAAAGACTGTCTAAACACTAGGAGTCAATTTCCATAAACGCTCATGTTAAAAATGCATGACTGGTATGCACTTTTAATTTTAGCCACAGTGTAGTTTCTATCTGTGGCCAGTTTTTCTTAGCGTGTCTTGTCTTTGCCCTTTAAAGCCCACTAAAGATGAAAGGGCAGGCATCTGTGGAACGGTACAGGTGGCGTCAGCTGCTACATTGTCGATGTGTTTCTGGCTCACCAGCCATCAACCCCTGTGCCCTCGGGATTGAGTAAAAGGATCTCAAACAGGAATGGTGGAGAGGAGCAAGCAGTAGGTGTGAACACACCACTGCCCTCTGACCTGTAAAATGATAGGAAGCACCCCCACCCCCACCCCCACCTCCGCTGCAGCTGCCACCCGTGATGCGGTTTCCACAAAGGGTGAAACAGTGTTAGGGACCTCCATGGCTCTCCAGAGCCAGAGAATAGATATGTGGTGCTCACGCAGTGACTTGGGCTTAGTCAACCGAACAAGAACCTCTGCTTAGCAGAGAAAAAGACTTAGACCAGCCACTGACTGGCATTACTGCTAATGTCCAGGGAAGCTGAGAACAGAGAGTTTCTGTTATTTCTCATAATGTATTAGTAAGTTCTACGTACGTTGTTAGTTATTAGTAAGTTATTAGTAAGCTAGAATGTTGGTTTTATGAATATAGTTCTTGTCGTGTGTACCCCAAATTTCTTAAGGCTCCAGGGCCTTTGCTTTCCTGTACAGAACTTCCAACAAAAAATTTTGCCTGGTTGGCTTAATTATTGAATCATTGTGTCTTTTAAACAAAAAACAATATTCTTGCCAGTGTTTGTATTTTAAGAATTATTACTGGAGAAATGCTCAATGGAGCTGGGCTACACTCTTCACTAGAAAAGGGGTTTGTGAGGGAAGAGTAGAAAATGTCAAAACCAAACTCACCTAGTTTTTACTCTCAGCTTCAAGTTCCAGGCAACCTTCGAGACGTTTGGAAACACAACACCGCCACCTTCTGGTAGAGTCATGCCATCGTTCTCTCTGCCAGTTGATGGGACTCTCTTCCATCCGTAATTTGTGTTTCTCTTAGGACAGATCTAATTTGATTTGTAGCTTTGAAAACTTTAAGTAAAGTCTAGACAATGTCTCAGACAATTTGGATTAAGATCACAGAGTCTGAAAGCAGAGGGCTCTTAACTGACTCTGTTGTTGGAGACGGATGTGATTTTGGTATCAGTGATCTTACCTGAGGCATTCTGAGCTGCTGTTTTTCAAATCTATTACTTACCTGCTACACAAGACTCTGTTTCTTGGCTCCCTGGCAGGCCTGGAACTCACTGTGTAGCTGAGGATGACCTTGAACTTCTGAATCTTCTGCTCCCTCCTCCAAGTCTGGGATTACAGGTGTATACCACCCAGGTTTTTGTTGTTGTTGTTGTTTTGGTTTTTTTGTTGTTGTTGTTGGTTTTGTTTGTTTGTTTGTTTGTTTGTTTTTTGAAACACATTGAGCCTGATTGAGCCCGAGCTACGTGTATACTAGGCAGGCACTCTACCAACTGAGAGGCATTGCCAGTCCACATTACTAGAGCATTCGAGTATATTTTAACATGCCCTATGTTCTAGGAGATGGTGAGGATTCCTGCCATGAAGATTGCTGAGGTGTCAGCAGGGTTTGTCCCCCACTGCTCCACACCGACTACAGTTAGCCTGCTACATCTCCTGGCCAACTGAGTCAGAGGGGAGACTGGCTAACGAAGCTTTCCTTTTCTGTCCAGTAGAGGGAAAGAAGGCCATGCAGAGCAAGGTGGCCCCAGTCCTGCTGTTATAAAAGATGGTGAACTGTAGTGAGAGTTTTGGCTTTTCTTTTTAAAAAACCAACCTAGTTCTTTTGTGTGAATACGTTTTTGTTTTAATTCTCAAGTGTGGGATATGGGGTTGCGTCAGGTTGTCTATAGCCATTAACTGTGAATGTCTGTAGGTGCTCTGGGTGTGTGTGTGGCTTTTTGCCAGCTGCGTAGTTTAATTTTGGGGACTCTAGAGAGGCTGTAAACAGCAGATTCCCAAGAGGGCCTGTGGCAGCTGGTGCTCTTCCTGTTGCTTCCCTCACTGCTGCTGGTGGGGCCTGCTGGTGGGTTTGCTATACCTGGTTTTCTAGTTTTCTGGACTACTGGATATTCTGATGACAAATATTGGACTTGTTCCAAGGAACCCAAAGACCCAAATTGGCAGAAAATAGCCCACAGAGGTCTATACCACACCCCCTTTCCCCTCTAACCTTCTTTCCCTCCTACCTAATGTTGGGGGTTGAAAAAAATAAGGGAGAAATAAGGGTTGGAAGGGAGGTAGAGATACAAGAACTCAATAAAACAGTAAGACAACTCTGCCAACACTGAACATCTGTTTGAGAAAAGGCCCAAGAATCTTGGCACCAGACAAGATATCCAGCCAAAATGCGACATCACTGGCTACTTCAAACAGGTCTGTTACATCTGGTTGCAGCTGTAAATGACTGTCCTCACCTATAGAATAAAGTGCCTCCTGCAAAGCACCACTTCAATACCTTTAGGGCATCAAAAGCTTACCCACAAGCAAAGGCCAGAGACAGGGCAAGAGGAGAAGAGGCTGTTGACCTGGGTGAAGAAGAAAGCTGCTCTGGAAGGGGGCTCTCCCACTAAAAGACTTCCAAGCCTTCAAGCAGGGGCCAATATTGTCTCAACCTTAGTGGGAAACAGCTAGTGATCACATGATGGGGGTCCTCTGCTAAGTCATCAGAAGGAAGAACAGGCTGGAGGCAGCTGGTCCACTGGAGGAAATGTGTCTCCATTGTCTTCACACAGGTTAACACAGAAGACAATGATGTTCTGGCTAAGCTCCTAGAAGCTTCAAGGAGCAACTACTACAGACACTATGGGAACTGCAGACACATGTGAGACAATGGCTTGGGTTCAAAATCTGGCTGCCATTGCAGGGCTGGAAAAGGCAGAGGC
Source organism: Rhabdomys pumilio (assembly GCA_030674055.1). Taxonomy (NCBI): domain Eukaryota; kingdom Metazoa; phylum Chordata; class Mammalia; order Rodentia; family Muridae; genus Rhabdomys; species Rhabdomys pumilio. Next base: position 1,444,671 of record JANHMN010000022.1, on the reverse strand, counting down.
CACCAAACTGAGTTAACTGTGCACTGAATCAGTTTCCTCTACATAAATAAAATCTGTTCTTAGGTATGAAAAAAGAGAAACAAAGAATATTCTTTCTTAAGGGTTGGGTGTGATGGAAAAACAAGGGAGAGTATAGTTGGGGAAAAAAATGACAGGTAAGCTATACAGCTATGGAGAACATGGACAAGAGAGTTGGTCCTAAAGCTACCTAAGCAATAAACAGGCGAGTGGGAATTTTGCTCTTGTGTAATTCCTTTCCATTGAAGTTAAGCGTTTCTGGTTGCCTGGAAATACACCTGGAGCCACCATTTTCAACTCAGAAAGCTCTTCCATAGAGATCTAGGCACACAGTCAGTCTTAAGAAGAAATAGTTACTGGAAGGCTTGCAGGGTGGCTCAGCAGGTAAAGGCACTTGCTGTTAAGCCAGATGACATGAACTCAATCCTCAAGACAATTCGTGGTAGAAATTAAGAACAGACTTCTGCAAGCTGTTATCTGACCATGGTGTATGCTTATTTGCGCGCGCGTACACACACATACACACACACACACACACACACACACACACACACACACACACACACA
>JANHMN010000022.1:1430189-1444076 GCA_030674055.1 Rhabdomys pumilio | reverse complement strand
ACACACACACACACACACACACACACACACACACACACACACACACACACAATTTAGTTAACAAGAAATAGCAATGAAAATGAATGAAAAAAATCCATGTTTTTATATCTCATTTTGAAACACCCGGCTAGGACTAGACTAGGAGTAAATTTCTGTTTGCTAACACACCACACTTGATCACAAACTCCACAACAGGAAGGGGGAATGCTCACAGAGCAGCACTACTTGGTTTTTTTTTTTTTTTTAATTTTTTCTCTCCTCAATCTGTCTTCGGAGATGTGGGAGACAGTGGAATAAGCAAACAAGATGGTTATATTTTCCAAGTCAAGCTATGGCCTCCAAGGATTGCCTATTTCTAAAAATATGTGTCTTAGTCATTGTGGGGTTATTTTATAATTCTGTAGCTATTAACATTAGCATGTAGAAAACTGATAACTGTGGACAAGTTTATGGACATAAACCCAGGGCCACTCAGGTGTCCTCTCCTCTTTGGCTACAAGAAAAGCACCACTTTTGTTTCTGTTTGCCCATTCGTTACAGAATTCCTTGTCTAGAGATGTTCCCCATTGTCTGGCTTCTGCTGTACCCGTTGCAATGGAGCCTTAGTTTCAAAACTACCGAAGTGATTGTAACCTCTTTAATGGAATTTCACATTCAGTGGCTAGGATTAGCTCTGACTCTGTAAAATTACATTTCAGAATCCACTCTGTGTGTGTGCGTGAGTGTGTGTGTGAGAGAGAGAGAGAGAGAGAGAGAGAGAGAGAGAGAGAGAGAGACAGAGAGAGAGAGAGACAGAGAGAGAGACAGAGAGAGACAGAGAGAGACAGAGAGAGCATGGGTGCTATGCCTGCATGTGGTGGTCAGAGAAGATCAGAGAACTGCTTGCTCTCCTGCTGTGTGGGACAAGAAACTGAACTCGTCACCAGGCTTGATGTCCATCTTTTTTCCCATTGAGTCATCTCTTAGGCCCCAGGTGGAATCTTATTTGAAGGTCTTGTTTTATCTCTTCCCTCACTTGAGAGATTAACAGACGTTTAACACGTACTTGTAAATCATTACTATAATTTTTTTTCCTCTCAAAGACCCTTTAGTGATATTAGAAAGAAGCCAAGAAAGTCCTCTAGGTGTCTTCTTTTATTTGGCATTCTGGAAGGAAGTTACACCAGAAGCAAGCCAATGTTTAGAACTCCGGCCCTCTCTGAAGTAGAGAAAGCAAATGAGACAGAGGACTGTATGTCTCCTAGTGTGATTTCTTCTTGCCTGCCTCCATGCTTACCTCCTGGTCCAGCTTCTTCTCGAGTTAAAGGACTCTTCCGCTGGAAGGCCCTTCAGAGTTAACGTGTCACCTTGAGCTGTCCCTGAGTTTGCAGTGTTGTGTGAACATCAGCAGACATTTGCCTTCAGAGTGGGTCGGCTCTGCTTCACGTTCCCGCTTTCCCCTGACTAGGTGTGGGCTCTTATGATGTTGTTGGAGGTTTCTCTCTACTTATCCACAAAGAAGAGGTGCCGTGAAGATTGCATGGATTAATGAATATCACACTTGAAAGTAAAGATTGCTTCTCCAATCTCAAACAATAATCTCAAAGCCCTGAGTCTTCTATGTTGCTGCTGAACTGTGACTCTGTATCAAGCCTTTGGTAGTGATACATGAAAGTCATAGTCAACAGAGACATGTGGTCCTGCTTAGGGCTCTAAAGCTTGAGAGGACAGGCAGACTGGAGCGGGTGGTTTCCTCAGTGAGTATACCAGACCATAACTCTTTAATGACTTGACTTGGGGGAAATCTCAAAGGATTCCAGGGTGGAACTCAAGGAGGCAGTCTGTATTTAACCCAATGCTGCTGAGTAAGAATAAGCCCTGGGAAGCATGGAGGTGAACTGAGTTGGGTTACATCTTCCTAGTTACCCTCAAAGTGTGCTCTGTGGGGAGGTTCAGATTGCCAAGTAAGAAATGTCTTTGATCCTCTGATGGGTTCTGTGTCCCATGGACTGTCCTTATTCCCCTTCTCTCCTAATACCCACCAGCAGATGCTGTGAAAGAAGCAGGACACAGGCCTCTTAAGGTCACAGAATCCCAACCGTCCTTCTCAGTACCTCATGGAGACTGCAGTATAAACCATGTCCATTCACTCCTTCTTGTAGGTAAGAATGTCTATACGCCTGGAAGAACTAGCTCTGAAATCTACATTTTAGGTACAGAAAAATGAATTGTAACTACAGTGAACTAATAGATTAAAAGGCATTGTATGTATGATGCAGTGCACCTGTGATCCCAGCACACGGCGTAAGGCTGCAGCAGGAGGATTGTCATGAGTTTGAGGCCAACCTGGGCTATACAGTGAAGTCCTGTTTCAAAAAACCAAAACCAAATAAAAATCAAATCAAAACAAGGAAGGGAAAAAAAATCCTCAGAAGTTATAACTAGGTTTTGATGACTGTGAATATTTTTACTGATTTTGTTGTGTTGTTGATATTTTGACTTCAAATATCCAGCAGAGGGCATGAAAGGAGTTGATTTAGTTGGCGTACTAAGGACTGCAAGTGGGACGTGCAGAGAAAATGCAAAAGGGAGTGTGCGATTTCTGCATTACAGTCCTCAGATAGGGAAACACTTGCAGCATATTGCAGGTTTTGCTGTTTCTTTTGTTTCTAGCCTTTGTTTAAAACACTCAGTTCATTTCTCTTTAAGTCTATGTATAAAACACAAATGGCAGCATGAAGTAAAATCAATGATTTATACTCAGATTGATTGGTTACTTTTCTGTTGCTGTGATAAAATGCCATAAACAAGGCAACTCATAAAGTGTTTATTTGGATTTATGGATCAGAGGGATAAGAGCCCATTACAGCAGGGAAGTGTGGCAGCCAGCAAAAGACATGGAGCAGAAACTGAGGACTCACATCTTAAGTTTCAAGCCCAAGCAGGAAAAAGAGAGAGTACATGGGAATGGTTTGTCTTTAAATTCTTCAAGGGCCGGCTGCAGTAATAAACTTTCTCCAAAAAGGCAGCACCTTCTAAGCCTTCCCAATAATACCACCAACTGGGGGTTGTATTTGTTAGGATTTTATTGTTGTGAAAAGACACCATGTCCATGGGGACTCTTTTTGTTTTCTCCTCCTCCTCCTCCTCCTCCTCCTCCTCCTCCTCCTCCTCCTCCTCCTCTTCCTCTTCTTCTTCCTCCTCCTTTTCTTTCCCCTTTCCCCTTCCCCTCCCCCTCCCCTCCCCCTCCCCTCCTTCTTCTCTTCTTCTTCTTCTTCTTCTTCTTCTTCTTCTTCTTCTTCTTCTTCTTCTTCTTCTTCTTCTTCTTCTTCTAATTATTTATTTATTTTATGTATACGAGTACACTGTAGCTGTCTTCAGACACCCCAGAAGAGGGCATCAGATCTCATTACAGATGATTGTGAGCCATCATATGGTTGCTGGAAATTGACCTCAGGACCTCTGAAAGAAAAGTCAGTTCTCTTTACTGCTGAGCCATCTCTTCAGCCCCACTATGGCAACTCTTATAAAGGAAATAATTTAATTGGTGCTGACTTATGGTTCAGAAGTTTAGTCCTTATCGTAGCATGGCAGCATGCAGTCAGACATGGTGCTGGAGAAGGAGCTGAGAGTTCTATATCTAGGTCTGCAGGCAGAAAGCAAAGAGTGAGACACTGGGCTTGGCTTAAACATCAGAGACCACAAAGCCCATGCCCACATTGTCAAACTTCCTCCAACAAGGCCACACCTTCTCCAGCAAGGCCATATCTCCTAGTAGTGTCACTCCCTATGAGCCTATGGGGGCCATTTCCATTCAAACCACTTTAGTGATAATGTTTTCAAATGTTTGAAACTACGGGCACATGTCATTCAAACCACCACAAGGACAAACCTGAAGAAAACATCAAATATAGACACATAACTTGTACCCACAATGAAACAAGCTTCCTTCTAAGGGAGACCTTCAGACGCTGCAGCTCCCTCAGCAGAACATCACCACCACTGGGCTTCCAACCACAGGCTTAGGGGATAGCACGAGAAGGTTTCAACATCCGCCTAGAGGCTAAGCATGACTCACTGCATCAGATAGTGACACTTGGATAAACATAAAAAATCTCAAGGAAAACACAATTTTTATCAGGATAATTAGACATTTGGCCATGCTAAGAGAATGTTTTCTATAGGAACATTAGGCCTTTAGCAAAAATTATTTCCAGGCTAATTTATTTATTTATGTTTCTCCTGAGAAGAATATTTGTGACATTTTCTTCCTTGGTGACATTTTTATAGAAAATACAAGTTCATTGATTGCACTGAAGACTTGTGATAGAAGGTAAAATAAGAACGACATCATCAACCCACAGCCCTTGGGAAGGCTATGTGTGCCGAGCTATGTGTGTCGAGCTGCGTATGCTGAGCTGATGCATTACTCAGAAATCCTTCTTCGTGTTGGTGTCTAACGTGATGGAGTCACAGACGGACAGTGTGAGGGAGACTAGCTCATGTTTAAGGTAAACAGAGAGAAGGTTGTAAAATGATAAGGTAAATGTGAGAAACTAATTCTCAGATGCCTCTTCTTGACAATGTAGCTGTTGGGTGTATTTGGTCAGTGGAAGAAGTTAAAAGTGAGGGACTGTAAGCAGCTGAATAGCATTAAGCAACCACTGAGAGTTACAGACCGAGACTGCAGGGGTTGAAATAGCTTCTTGGAAATGGAAAACACTTGATTTAAAGTCCTGTCAGGGGTTTTGCTTTGTTTTGGACAGTGCTCTTAAGTCTCAGTCAATAAAATACACACACATGCTTCTTTTGTAAAGCATGTGTGTGCCACTAAACATCTTCAGGACAAACAGAATCCTTCTGCAGGACACTTTGGTCCACTGGAATTAGTTCAAGAAGCAGCTACCCAGTCCAGTCTGAGAGGACCAGGTGGTTGCAAAAGGTGACTCTGCTCTTAAATAATTTCCAATCTGGTAAAGGAATCGAACATATAAATGGATAATGCTTTTAGAATGTGGTGTGGGAAGGACATTTATGAGCTGCAGAAGCCCCAGAGAGCATCGTTACTGTGATCTCACGGTAGACAGAATACTTTACCTTGTTTTCTTTATGTCCTGAGACAATGGTAGTCCCTTGTTTGATTTATTCTTTCCATATGATAAAAAAAAATGACTCAGTATTCCATCTTTAAAATAAAGATGGTCTTTTTCTTCATTTTATTCCATGGAGGAAACAATGTAAATGCCACAGGAAGTTTTTGCCTCTTTGAGATACTTTTTATATCGGTATCACAAATCAAATAATCTATGTAGATAATGTCATAGCTGCTGATCAATGGATTTTTTAAGAAGGCAGTTTGCTCATTGATTTTGTCACAAGTATACTGGGGGCTGGCTTACTTTCTGTATGAGGTTTGGCTTGAGCCTAATGGATGAGCCACTGGAGACTTGGTGACCACGAAGGTTGTGAAACATCTTTAAACCTTAATGGCTTATTCTGTGTGTACCTGTGATCCCCGGGACCAATGCAGATGTGGGTTCCACGGAAGCACAGAAGCTGCTGGTTCTTCTTGGCATCATAATCTCTGTGAGCTCATCTTCTAAGTCTCTGTGACAGTTCAGAGCAGTTCCCCAAGCGACCAGAATGACTAGTCCCTTGCTTTACGAGAGGGGATTTTCCAAGCAAGATGCCCACATACTTACACTTCATTTCTTCAAACTTCTTCAACGTTTTCTTAGGGCTCTAAAATATAGCAAGAACCTTACTCATTTGTCCTCTACCCAGTTCCTAAGAGGTGACCATCAACTTGACACAAGTCAGCGTTATCTGGGAAGAAAAACCTCAGTTGAGAAAAATGGCCTTTGGGCAACCCTATAGGGGATTATCTTGGTAGAGGATTGATGTGGTAGGATCTATTCCACTGTGGGCAGTGCCATTCCTGCCAGGTCTTCCTGGGTGACAAAAGAAAGCAGACTAAGCAAGCCATTGCCACAAGCCAGTAAGTAGCACCCCTCCACAGCCTCTGGTTCAGTTTCTGTCTCCAGGCAACTGCCTTGAGTTCCTGTCCTGATCCCTCTCAATGATGGAATGTGGTCCAGATAAACCAGGTAAACCCCTTTCTCCCCAACCTGCTCTTGTCATGGTGTTTTATCACAGCAATAGAAAGCAAACTAAGGTAGTGACTTTGTCTATGTGAGAGACTGAAGACCACCTTATTTTCTGAGAGAACAAATGGAAAGTTTGGGGTTAGAGGATCTTAGTGGGAAAGATGATCTAAAGAGAAGGGCTCAGGAATCACCCCAGTTTATTTGAGTGCAAGGCAGTTAACTGAGTGTCGAGGGACAAGAGAAAAGGGCAGGAAACAAAGACCAGAGATGACACCAGAATAGGGTTAAAGGAAGGGAGTGTGCTGAGGATGGATGTGTTTAAGATGGCCATGGTGGTAATGCTGTAATTACAGTACACCAAAGGGGCTCACTAGAGCATCATTGGCAGCCTCCAGCTCTGTGGTTGAGGCAACAGTGAAGGTGAAGAGAAGGCAAAGAGATGAGAATGGGCTTGAAAGAAAACTAACCCTTCCAGGGCTGGAGAGATGGCTCAGTGATTAAGGATACTGGTTATTCTTCCAGAGGACCTGGGCTCAATTCCCAGCAACCACATAACAGCTCACAACTGTCTGTAACTCTTGTTCCAGGGAATCTGACACCCTCGTGTGTGTGTGTGTGTGTGTGTGTGTATACCAATATATATTAAAAAATCAAAATAAATTATTTTTAAAAATGTCATTCTGAATTGATTCAAGAAGTGGAAGGGGGAAGAGAAAAAAGATAACTAGGTTTCTGATTTGGATGTCTAAATAATAACTAATGAAACAACAGACAAACAATGAAAGAGAACATAGGGGGACAAAAAGCTACAGGCTTGTGAGATCAGCACAAGCCTATTATCAACGTGGAATGTCTGTGTGAAGACAGCAGAGCAAGCTGGAGAGGATGCAGACCTGAAGCTGAGAACGGAGCAGTGCAGGTGCAGAACCATCAGCAGGGAAAACAGGAGAACCCACCACCGATGCTGTCATCAGCTAGGATGCCTTCCCAGACTCAATGGTTACAGGAGCCTTAACATGCTGTGTTCATACAGAACATTAAACCTTCTCCTGGCAGATGCTTGCTGAGTCCCTGTGTTTATGTTGATTAACATTGAGAACACATGACCATGGTAGAGGCCAGAGCATGGGATTCCACAAAATAAAGACTGCAGTGGGAAACCACGGGGAAGGGGAGTGTACAATACAGCACATACCCTGTGTGGTGGGTGGTGTCATCTCTGGGTGAGTGGTCCTTGATAGTATAAAAAAGCAGGCTGAGCAATCCGGAGAAAGCAAGCCAGTAAGTAGCACTCCTTCATGGCCTCTGTATCACCTCCTGCCTCCAGGTTCCTGGCCTCTTTGAGTTTCTGCACACAGTTATTTCCAGGTTTTTACAGGAGCATCAAGGGAGTTGAACTCAGGTCTCATGATTGTGCAACAAACTCTTACCCACTGAGCCATCTCCCCAGGCTCCTAATTGGTTTATGTTTGTCTGTATTTCCCACCACCAGCTATGGGAGAGACTGTTTTTTCCCTATATATGTGTTCCTATCAAAGTTGACCCTAAACATGATGAGTTTATCCTAGACTCTATTCTGCTTAATTTAGGTATCGATCTCTATGCCAGCACCATATTAGTTATATTGCTTCAGTGTTTATGAGAAATTTTGGAAATTTTTAAGTCCAGGAAGTAAAAGATTTCCAACTTTGATAGTGTGACTAGTCTGTATCCTTTGATAGTACATAGAAACAGTTGTATTATTCACCAGAGGTTTTTTTTTTTTTTTTTTTTTTTTTTTTTAATTTCTCAATTAATTATCAACACAAGAGGGCCCAGTTTACTGTGGTTGGTGCCATCCCTGAGAAGGTGCTTCAGGGAGATTTAAGAAAGCAGACCAAGCGAGCCATGAGGATTAAGTGTTCCTCTATGGCCTCTGCATCAGTTCCTGATCCAAGGTTCCTGCCCTGTTTGAGTTCCTGTCCTGATTCCCCTCCATGATGGAAAGTGTAAGATGAAATAAACCATTTCTAGAGGAGAAGCTGCAGGGCATGCTGGGAGCAGGAATGGAGATGGCCCAGCAAGTCAAGACACTTACTACCAAGCCTGAAGACATGACTTCAATGCCCGGGAGTCACGTCTCACTTTACTCAGAATGGCCATCATTGAGAAGATAACTGACAATCAGTGCTGGTATCTCTCCACCCGGCTGCTGAGGAAGCTACCACCACAGTTCACCTCATCCGTTCATTTGAGCGTCAAAATTTCAAACCTGCAGCATATCATGGGGTTAATTTTATCCAAACTATTAGTGAATTTACAACATTCCTAAAGCAAGATGTTCCTGTGAGGACCAGCCTGCCCCCCGGCACTCAGAAATGAGAAATACAATACACTAAAGATTCTTCATCAAGGCAAAGACAAATGAGCTGTGCTGGGTTTGCAGGATGACGGCACACTCCTGCTAAAGGAAGTCACCGCCGAGGGACTCAGGAACACCAGTGAAACTGAAACCGCATTCTTCTGTGAAGAAGATTATAAGAGATACAGAGCTACTCTCATCTCATCCCAGTGAAAGTGGTACACCTCTGCACACCTTTATTCCACAAATGATTTTTTAAAAATTGTCAAATAAATCTTTAAAAAACAAAAACAAAACAAATCTTTCCTCCCAAAGTTGGTTTTGGTGATGCTGTTTATCACAGCAATAGAAACCCTAACTTTGATTCCCAAGATTCCTCTGGGTCCTTCTAGGAATTGGCACCCCATACTTACTGCTGAATAAATACTGTGCGGTGTGAGGCTAACACAGTATCAGGTCAGCAGAGGATCTGTTCATACTCTAACATGCACCATTTTAAGCATGAAGTGTCAGAAGCAAACCTTCCTTTGGGCAAAATCCTTAGGAAAAGTCTTGCTTGAATATCAAGGAGTTTGAATGTTTCTGTTTAGATGAACAAAGAAATGCCCCAACAAAGGGTCAAGACATAGATGCATTCTCTCACAGTTTGAGAGGCTAGTAACATGAATTGGGGTGCCAACAATGTTAGCTTTTGTTGGGGGCTGCGGGAAGAGTCTGTCCTATGCTTTCCTCATGCTCTCTGTGATTGCTGGCAGTAGTCCTTGGCACCATGAGTTTTGCAAGGGTGCCTCCAACCTTTGCCTTCATGTTCATTCAGTATTATCTTGTGTCTCTTTATCTTTCTGCCTCTGTTCCTTTGTCTGTCTGTTTGTCTGTCTGTCTGTTTTTGTCTGTCTGTCTCTCACAGAAAGAGACACAGAGAAACAGATAGGGACAGAGACAGACAGATAGATAGATAGATAGATAGATAGATAGATAGATAGATAGGTAGATAGATAGAGAGCAAGAGTGCATTGGTAGATAAGACCCTGTGATAGGTAAGCAGAGACATGGAAAACCATTTCACATAGGGCACTAAGCTTAAGAAAATGTCCACCTCATCTCCAGAGTGAATCTTAAAATTGAATCCATGCAACAGGAGTGACCTTTATTAGAAATACAAAGCTTTCAGAGCTGGGATTGAAACCAAGGTCTCAGGACCCAAAGCTAAACTTTTCTCCACTTTCAAGCTGGATGGCTTCCAGGTATACACAATCTGGAGCTGCCCTGCCCAATTGCCACCTGGATATGTGAACTATCCGGCAATATCAACTGTATTTCACACACTTTGCTCATGCTCCCACCCCCTCCATCCTTAGAGTGGAAACACAACACTCCTTTACCTGTATGTGCTGACACTCTGAAAGCAACTGCACTGGGTTTGCTATGATTGAATATGGCAGGAGCTTGCACAGAGACAGCTCCACATGGCTTCCTTGCTGGAAACTCTTGCTCATCTCAAATTTTCCATGGATGTTGTTTCTGCATCTCCTCAAAGCTGGGTTTCTAGCCATTGCTAATGTGTATCTTGTCCACTAGTCCCTGAAGTCTGTTTCTCACCTTGAAGAATAATTTCCTCTAAAGCCACACGAGTCTCCAAATGACCAGGCTGCACCAATTCTTTAGTTTTTGCCAGTTCTGCTTAAAATCTATTTTATTTAAGTACTTTCTTTGCAAAATGCCATTGATGACCACAGGTAACGTCAGGGGAAGCTCCTAAAACACTCAAGATACTCTTGTTTCATTTTGCTTCTCGAATACTTAGTTTGGGGGGCATGGAGTGATCAGGTAATTGTTGACTCTTTTGCTTTAAACACCTATCATTTCTTTTTGCTGAATTTAAAATTCTTTTTTAAAGCTATTTTCTTTTACTGCATATTCCAGGAAAAGCTATGGGAGATTTGGATTAAAATGGAGTTATATAGAAGTTTGTGAATTAGCATCAATATAGGAGTTAGTAATGGTGGGATTTGGTGTTGACAGAAAGGGAAAGGAAGACACAGAGACTCCTAGATTTCTGCAGGGTTCATTCATTGAGCCAGGAATTCCTACAGAAGAAACAGACCACGTATTATGCAGAGACTTAGTGGTGAATGTTTTGGGTAGGACTTTGAGCTACGTTCACCAATGTGGGAGAAAATGCCAGCTCAGTAGTTAAATACTTGACTGTTAATGTATAAATGGTTTCTAGGGCCACAAGGATGATAATTTGGAAAAATGGAATAAGAAGAGAATGAGAAAAGACAAGGTTGATCTACATTAAATTAAAATATTAGAACTCAGTTGGGCAAATCAGCAGCAAGGTTTTCAGTTATATGTAATTAGGAAAATCAAGACTTAGGTAAACAACAGAAGGTAGTGTAATAGGGACTGGGACACAGGAGGCTCAGTTGGTAAAGTATCTGCCTTGCAAACATGAGGACATGGCCTCAACCCTTAGGACCCATCTTTAAAAGCCAGGCATGGTGACACATACTTAAAATCTCAGTTCTGGGGAAGGAGACACAAGTAAATCTGACACCCAGGCAGGATAGCTTACTTGGTTGGTTCCGAGCCAATGAAAGACCCTGTGTCAAATAAAGATGCCTGAGGAATGACACTTTACGTGAGGGGATAGCCCATTGGGAATCCAGGGTTTACTAGATTCAGCAGATGAACAATGCCATCAATGTCTTCCTTTCTTTCTACTTATGGCTAGTGCTTTTATGTGGTGTTAGCTTTCTGTGAGATGAATGGAGAGCTGAGGTGGCTTTCTTTACTATCCATGACGCATAGAGGGAGGAAAAAAGAATGTGTTTATTATTTTCTCAAAAAATGTTTTATTTTTCCTTAAATGTACCAAGAAAAGTTTTTCATCTTGCTAGATAAAATTGGGCCAACATACTCATGTCTGACTCCGAACGTGGTGTCCGCAGAATGAGGTTATACTGACTGGAACACTGAGAGAGGCATCTAGTTCCTCACTGTTGGTTGGGGCAGTGAATCCTGAGGCTCCAGGATTGAACAACACTAGTTTCATGCAGCAAAATAAGATAGCCTGAATTCGGGAGAAACAATCACAACACTTACCAGAAGCAAGAAGAAAACTGGATTGAGAGAGGCTGAGGGCAAGAAATAAAGGCAGTTCCCCTATCGCTTTCATGTTCAGAAAGGGAGCCAAGGTTGATTGGGTAGTTTCTGTTGACTGGCCAGTAGGTTTGGTGGTTCAAGGGGCTGGGGAGCCTTGGGAAATGAGAGAGAGAGAGAGAGAGAGAGAGAGAGAGAGAGAGAGAGAGAGAGAGAAAATGTTATTGAGAAATGGGGGTGGTAGAGATGTAGTTTGCAGTGGAGAAGGCATTTGCCTGCATGTGTATATGTTTACTCTGAACATAGAAATGGACATATTCAAACTCTAATTGTGTTAGCCGGGCGGTGGTGGCACACGTCTTTAATCCCAGCACTTGGGAGACAGAGGCAGGTGGATTTCTGAGTTTGAGGCCGCCTGGTCTACAGAGTGAGTTCCAGGACAGCCAGGGCTACACAGAGAAACCCTGTCTCGAACAGCATACTTACACGTGTATCACAGTATGTAGTATATTGCTAGACCAGTATCTTGACAAACTGTCTCACAGAGTCCACATGACAGTAGCTCCATGGCTATAACAAAGATTATTAGAGACTGGTGACCTTCAATCCAGTAAAGTACTAGTTTTCCTGTCTATACAATTTTCCTTAATAAGAGTCAATTTCTCTACAGTGCAATAAGATAAGTGGAGTTTAACAGATTTTATTATATGTTTTATAAAAAAAACCCTGGAACTTCAAAGTTTCCTAATACAAAGAACTAATTTATTATTATTATTATTATTATTATTATTATTATTATTATTATTAATCTTGAAAGTATGCAGGTGACTGTAGATGTCAAACGGGCATCAGTTTCTTGGAGCAGGAATCACAGGTATATGTGGATGGTAGGGGCCTAGCTCTGGTCTTCACAATGGAGCATCAAGCTCTTAGCCTCTAAGCCATCTCTACAGCCCCAAGAAATGATGTGTGTGTAAGAAATAAATGCCAGTTTTCTTGAATCTGTCATTAATACACATGAATTATCATGCAATATCCTATGAATATGTAAAACGATTATAAGTTGAAATTGTTCTCAGCTGCTCATGCTGAAGTCCCAGGAAAGGACAAAGAGTGGGCATACTTCAGGAGATACCTCAGAAGAGTAATTAAAATGAAGAGTCCTGAGATCACAGCTTTATACTCAGACATGAGGAGGAAAATGGGAAGAAAGCAATCAACGTACAGAATCCTCCAAGAGGTCATGGTGGCCATGGCAACAGTGATTTAGGAAGCAAGGAGAGGGGATAGGAAGAAACACCAATCTCTAAATTAGTTGAATTTAAAAAATCTTCCCTCCCCTTCATGTATTTGTGTGTGTGTGTGTGTGTGTGTGTGTGTGTGTGTGTGTGCGTGTGTGATAAAGGTTAGGAGGGAGGAAAGAGAGAATAAAGATGTGTGAACATGTGAGGACGGGTGCACACAGTCCACAGCTCAAGTGTGAGGGTCAGAAGACAACCTCCTGGGTCAGTTGTTCCCTTCCCCATTGTTTGAGACATGTCCTCAGGGCTCATCCGCTCTTTACAGCAGGCTAGCTGGTGGACAGCTCTGAGGACTCTCCTGTCTTGTCTCCCATCTTGCTGTAGGACACTGGAATGCATGCGCATCCAGCTTTATGTGGATTGGGAATCTGAATTTAGATCCCAGAAAGCACATTACCTACTGAGTATATTCCCAGCTTAAAGGAGCAAATCTCAGCAGTAGAGGCCTTTCGGCTGTGGGCACCATGCTGTGTGAGACTGGCAGTAACTGGTTCCAGGGAGGTGATGACAAAGGTCTATGGGAGATGAGGAAACTTTGAACTCTGAGACCTGGCTGCTATTGGGATCTGTCTGGATAATAAAGTCTCTCAAGATGAAGGTAGGAGACAAAGAGATGCTAAGGATGTGACCTAGGCTGGCACTGAGTAACTGTCTCAGGGACATCACTGAATTAAGACTTTAGAGGTAAGTCATGTCTTGGTCACTATGTCTAACTCCGGGCAAGATGCCAATTGCCTCTAAGGTTTTGTTTGCTCAGAGGGAATTCCTTAGAAGGAATTATTTGGTTTAGCCCCCTTCTAGGTACGAAGATGCCCCTCTCTCACCATCTGGTTATAGTAATCTGTTGCAGCCTGAGTTAGTCACACTTCTCCCTCCAATCCTTGGCAGGCTGTCAACCGCAAATAGGAACACGAAACCAAAATAACAGCTTTACTACTGATGGGCTGATCTTGAGGCTGCAGGCTTGGAGCAGAGCTGGAAAGTACTGTTGGTGTCTGAGCCCTTGTGCTCAGAGCTGCAGAGGGAGAGAGGGGGGAGGGGGAGGGGGAGGGGG
>JANHMN010000022.1:1383700-1422712 GCA_030674055.1 Rhabdomys pumilio | reverse complement strand
CACAGATGGTAAGGTAACCGCAATGGCAAAGGGCACAGATGGTAAGGTAACCACAATGGTAAAGGACACAGATGGTAAGGTAACCACAACGGCAAAGGACACAGATGGTAAGGTAACTGCATGGGCAAAGGGCACAGATGGTAAGGTAACTGCAATGGCAAAGGACACAGATGGTAAGGTAACTTCATGGGCAAATGGTTGAGCTTCTAAGGAACTATGATGGCTTTGGTCATCTCAAGTGTGCATCTTTCTGACATTCCTCTCACACAGACCTTCCAGAGCAAACGGTGCCTTCATGTGGATTTTCACCTGCTTGCTAACACTGTTGAAATACTCCACACTCAATTAAGAAAGCACTTTTTTACGTTAGCAAGCCTTCTAGTCAAAACCAGGTTGCAATCCTTTTTCTTATCAACTGGATTGCGCCCCCCCGCCCCCGCTTTAAGACTCATGCTTTAGAGATTCTAAAGAAGCCTAGAGAAGGCTGTTAGCCTGTTTCATTCCTTGTAGGGAACAAGAAATCTGCTGAAAGAGCTGAAAAGTGTGCCTCAGACGAAAGCAAATGAACTTGATCACCCTAAACTAGTTAAAGAATTTACATTCTTAAATAAGAATTATTTACTTAATTAAAGAATTTACATAGGAAGACTTCTGCTATGTTTGAAACCATTAGAGTGAGATTGTCTATTCTCCAGTGCCAAGGCAGGATAAAAAGACAGGAACATAAAGGGGACACAGGTAAGAAGAGGAGCCCCTCACCCCAGAATTTGGTGGAAGGCTTTGGCAGCTGAGAGTTAAGAGTTTTAGCAGGACTAGCAATATGGGGGGGGGGGTGTGCCTATGCAGATACAATACTCCTTCTACACAAAGATGTTTCAGATAAGAATGTGAAAACGGTAAGGAACCATGGTCTTCCTTTCCAGTCTTAAACCTACAGTTTTCTAAAAATCTCAAAAGATATCCTATGCACAGGAAAATGCATCTTAACTGCCTTGTGTAGCCTTTTGGCCAATGCTGTTATCTTCTCTAGTTGTGATTGTCCCCAAGGCTCTCCTGAATCCACAGTCACATTTGTCAGAAAAGATGGAAAAGAGACAAGTACGTTTCTTAGTAATCCTTTGAGGTAAAATTTGAGAGTCACTAAAATCACTCCTCAGCCTTAGCTAAGATACTGAATGAAGCAGAACCCATGTGTGGGCATATTTTATTCTTTCCCTGAAAACCTGTTTCTATTGACTCCTGTCCTTAAACCCGCACAAAAGCCTCTTTTAAACCTCTGCCCTTGCTTCTTATTCATTTGTTCTGGAATTCATTTCTCCAGTGAAGTCAACCTTACTTGAGTGGAGCTCCATAAAGAATGAAACAGTGCTGTCCATGGAAGTGCTGGGCCTCCCGCTGAGGCTCCACCACTGATACTGTCATGTACTGACTCATGACTTAAACACCCTTCATTCTGTCTACATGATCGTGAAGTAGAACTAAACTTTTCTATTGGGCCCAAAGCTTGTCTCTGCTACCTGCTACCTGCTATTGTGCCTGGGAAACCAACCCTTCATCTTCCTAGTTCCCCAGGAAACATCCAGAAACGTGCTAAGTGTATTTCACATCTGTTTCTTGCACCAAGTGAGAAGGTAGTGTTCAGAGACATTCAGGAAGAAAAGTGGCCAGAATGAGGGTGAGCAGGGAATTACAGAGCCTTGTGGGTAAAAGGCAAGAGCAACTTGACTTACCGGTAGAATCTTCATTCATTGCTGGTGCTAACGCTACAAGAATCTAGCAAGTGAAGCCTTTGTTGAGAGTGGGTTCTGTTGTTTCCTCTGTACTGTGTCCTCCTCCACACACTTCTGTGTGTTCTGACTTCAAACATACGCTACACTAGTGCTTCTCAACCTGTGGGTCATGACCCCACGCAGAGGTCATATATCAGATATCTTGCATATTAGATAATTATATTACAATTTGTAACAGTAGCAAAATTACAGTTATGAAGTAGTAATTAAAATGATTTTCATGGTGTGGGGGGCAGGTAATCACAGTGAGAAACTGTATTAAAGGGTTGTGGTGTCAGGAAGGTTGAGAACGACTTCCCTGTATGCTTTAGTCTGGTCTGGGAGATGTTTTTCTGTTCATCACACAGTTGTGACAACTATTCATTTGTCATTTTTTTAAACATTTCTTATTTTTATTGAAAATTTTTTTTGTATAATATATTCTTATCACAGTTTGCCACTCTGCCCCCTCAGATCCTTGATTTGAGTTTGATAGGCTATATCTCAAAAAAATTGTCAATTTCTTTTACATTTTCCAGTTTGACAGAGTATAGATTTTTAAAGTATGTCTTTATGACTCTGTGAACTTCATTAGTGTCTGTGGTAATGGTCCCTTCTTTTGTCTTTAATTTTATTAGTTTGGATCTGTTCTCACTATACTTTGGTTAATTTGGCTAAGGGCTTATCAATGTTATTGATTTTCTCAAGGAAACAGCTCTTTAGTTCACTGATTCTTAGTTTTTGTTGTTGTTGTTATTTCTATTTTATTGATTCCATCCAGAGTTGATTATTTCTTGCTGTCTACTCCCTTGTGTGTTGTTTCTTCTCTTTGTTCTAGAGCGTTCAGGCATGTGGTTTAGTTACTAATATTTGACAGCTCCAGTTTCCTATGTAGGCACTTAGTGTATGCTATAAACCTGCCTCTTAGAACCACCTTAGTTGTGTCCTTAAGTTTAGGAATGTTGTATTTTTATTCTCATTCAGTTCTTAAAAGTTTTTAATTTCTTCCTTGACCCATTTTTCATTCAGTAGTGAGTTGTTCGGTTTCCATGAGTTTGTAAGCTTTATGTTGTTCCTGTTATTGTTCACATACATCTTTCATCCCTGGTTGTCAGATAGGATGCAGGGTGTTATTTCAATTTTCTTGTGTCTGTTAGGACTTGTCCACATATGTAAGTCATTTTTAGAGAAAGTTGCATGAGCTGCTGAAAAGAAGGTTTGAGGTTTGGTGAAATGCTCTATAAATATCTGCTATTCAATTACAACATTTCTGCTTAGTTTTTAATTGAATGACCTGTCTAGTGGCAAGAGTGGGGTATTGAACTCTCCCATTATCAGTGTGTGAGTGTCAACATGTGATTTTGGCTCTAGTATTGTTTTGTGGTTTTTATGAGCTTGGGTACTTTTATGTTTGGAATTATAATACCCTCTTGATGTATTTTGCTTTTGATGAATGTGTAGTGTATTTCACTGTCTCTTCTGAGTAGTTTTAGTTCAAGGTCTATTTTGTCAGACGTTAGAACAGCTATCCCTGCTTGCTTCTTGAGTTATTTGCTTGAATTATCTTTTCTACCCATTAACTCTAAGGTGATGTTTATCCTTGATGTTGAGGTATGTTTCTTGGCTGCAGCAGCAGGATGGTTCCTGACCTCTAATTGAATCTGTCAAGCTGTGTCTTTTTACTGGGGGAAATGACACCAGGAATATTGAGTTCTATCAATGAAGAATATTTATT
The DNA here is from genome assembly GCA_030674055.1 of Rhabdomys pumilio. Lineage (NCBI taxonomy): Eukaryota > Metazoa > Chordata > Mammalia > Rodentia > Muridae > Rhabdomys > Rhabdomys pumilio. Next base: position 1,419,208 of record JANHMN010000022.1, on the reverse strand, counting down.
GATTCTTGTTGTGATGATGTGAGTGGGGTTTTTGTTTTGTTTTTGTTTTAGATTTGCTCGTCCAGGATTATTCATTTCTTGTAGGATTTTTCTTTTTCTTTTTCTTTTTTGGTGGTAGCAAGTAGTTGACCTCTTCAAATTAAAGTTTTCCTCCGAACACCTTCTACAGAGCTAGATTGGTAAACAGATACTACTTAAATTTGGTTTTATTATGGAATGTTTTATTTTCTCCACCTATTGTGATTCAAAGTTTTGCTTACTATCATAATCTGGGCTGACATCTGTGGTCTCTTAGAGTCTGTAGAACTTTAGGTCCTTCTGGCTTTTAGAGTCTCAGTTGAAAAGTTAGTTGTTATTCTAATGGCCCCGCTTTTACACGTTACTATGTCATTTTCCCTCGAAGCTTCTAATATTGTTTCTTTGTTCTGTATGTTTAGTGTTTTGATCATTATGTGTCATAAGACATTTCTTTTCTGGTCCTGTCTATTTCATGTTCTATAAGTTTCTTATACCTTGATAGGCACCTCTTTCTTTAAGTTAGGGAAATTTTCCTCCAAGATTTCGTTGAAAATATTTTCTGTGCCATTGACCTGGGTTTCTTCTCTTTACTTTATTCCTATTATTAATAGATTTGGTATTTTCATACTGTCTCACATTTTTTTTTTTTTAGGTATTCTGTGCCTGCAATTTTCTTTTTTAGGTTTAACTTTTTTGTTTGTTTTTGTTGGTGTTTTTGGTTTTGTTTTTTGAGGTGTCCATTTCTTTTACCTTGACTTCAGTGCTTGAAATTCTCTCTTCCAGGTCTCATATTCTGTTGGTGAGGCTTACTTCGGAGGTTTATATTTTAGTTTCTAGATTCTTCATTTTCATTTTTTATCTAAAATCACTCAATTAAAGCAGGTTTAACTTAATGATTATATTTCTACTTTCCTCTCATTAATTTTTTATTATTTCATTCCATTGTTTGTGTTTTCACACACTTCATTAAAAGATGTATCCATGGCCACAGCACTCCACAAACAAATACCACCAGGAGAAAGCTGGCCTCCCAGGAATGCGGACACACCTGTGAGCACAGGTAAGAGCACCACTTCTGCTCAGAGGGCCCCCGCCTGGAACTCTCAGGACACAGGAACCGAGAAGCAGCCTGGGAAAGGATCCTTCTGGTTGCCACCTGCACCCTGGAGCTGATCCTGTGCCTCAGCGCTCCATTCCCAAATACCTCAGGGAGTGAGCTGGTCTCCCAGGAGCGCTAACACACCTGTGAGCACAGATAAGACCACCACTTCTGCTCAAATTCCTAGAGATGGACATGCCCAGAACCATAAGGACACAGGAACCAAGGAACAGCTGGGGACAGGATCCTTTCACTTGCCATCTGCACCCTGGAGCTGACCCTGTGCCACAGCTCTCCATACCCAAATTCATCCCAGAGGGAACTGGTCTCCCAGGACTACTGACACACAGGCTAGCAGGAGGGACAAGCTACAGTCAGAGACAGCAAAACCAGCTAACACCAGAGATAACCAGATGGCAAGAGGCAAGGGCAAGAACATAAGTAGAAACCAGAGCTACTTGGCATCATCAGAACCCAGTTCTCCCACCACAGCAAGCCCTGGATACCCCAACACAGAGAAGCAAGACTCAATTTAAAATCACATTTCATGATGATGATAGAGGACTTTAAGAAGGACATAAATAACTCCCTTAAAGAGATACAGAAGAACACTGGTAAACAGGTAGATGACCTCAAAGAGGAAACACAAAAATCCCTTAAAGAATTGCAAGAGCCAGGCAGTGGTGGCGCACGCCTTTAAACCCAGCACTCGGGAGGCAGAGGCAGGCTGATTTCTGAGTTCGAAGCCAGCCTGGTCTACAGAGTGAGTTCCAGGACAGCTAGGGCTATAAAGAGAAACCCTGTCTCGAAAAACAAAACAAAACAACAACAACAAAAAAGAACTGCAAGAAAATACAACCAAACAGGTGAAGGAATTAAACAAAACCATCCAGGATCTAAAAATGGACATAGAAAGAATAAAGAAATCACAAAGGGAGACAACACTGGAGATAGAAAAACTAGGAAAAAGATTAGGTGTCATAGATGCAAGCATCACCAACAGAATACAAGAGATAGAAGAGAGAATCTCAGGTGTAGAAGATACCATAGAAAACACTGGCACAACAGTCAAAGAATATGCAAAATGCAAAAAGCTCCTAACCCAAAACATCAAGTAAATCCAGGACACAATGAGAAGACCAAACCTAAGGATAATAGGTATAGATGAGAGTGAAGACTCCCAACTTAAAGGGCCAATAAATATCTTCAACAAAATTATAGAAGAAAACTTACCTAACCTAAAGAAAGAAATGCCCGTAAACATACAAGAAGCCTACAGAACTCCAAATAGATTGGTCCAAAAAAGAAATTCCTCTCACTACATAATAGTCAAAACATCAAATGCACAAAAGAAAGAAAGAATATTAAAAGCAGTAAAGGGAAAAAGGTCAAGTAACATATAAAGGCAGACTTATTAGAACTACACCAGACTTCTCACCAGAGACTATGAAAGCCAGAAGATCCTGGGCAGATGTCATACAGATCCTAAGAGAACACAAATGCCAGCCCAGACTACTATACCCAGCAAAACTCTCCATTACCATAGATGAAGAATCCAAGATATTCCATGACAAAAACAAATTTACACAATAACTTTCCATAAATCCAGCCCTACAAAAGATATTAAGATAGAAAACGCCAACACATAGAGGGAAGCTACACCCTAGAAAATGCAAGAAAGTAATCTTCTTCCAACAAACCCAAAAGAAGATAGCCACACAAACATAAAAATAACATCAGAAATAACAGGAAGCAATAATCACTACTCCTTAATATCTCTTAACATCAATGGACTCAATTCCCCAATAAAAAGACATAGACTAACAGACTGAATATGTAAACAGGACCCAGCATTCTACTGCATACAGGAAATGCACCTCAGTGTCAAAGATAGACACTACCTCAGACTAAAGGGCTGGAAAACAATTTTCTAAGCAAATGGTTTCAAGAAACAAGCTGGAGTAGCCATTCTACTATCAAATAAAATCAACTTTCAACCAAAAGTAATCAACAAGGATAAGGAAGGACACTTCATACTCATCAAAGGAAAAATCTTCCAAGAAGAATTATCAATTCTAAACATCTATGCTTCAAATTAAAGGGCATGCACATTCATAAAAGAAACTTTACTAAAGCTCAAAGCACACATTGCACCACATACAATAATAGTGGGAGACTTCAGCACCCCACTCTCAGCAATGGACAGGTAATGGAAACAAACTAAACAGAGACACAATGAAACCAACAGAAGTTAGGGACTGAATGGATTTAACAGACGTCTACAGAACATTTAATCTTAAAACAAAAGAATATACCTTCTTCTCAGCACCTCATGGTACCTTCTCCAAAACTGAGGTTTTTAATCAGTCACAAAACAGGCCTCAACAGGTACAAGAAGATTGAAATAATCCCATGCATTCTATCAGATCACCATGAACTAAGGCTGGTCTTCAATAGCAACAAAACAACAGAAAGCCCACATATGCATGGAAGATGAACAACGCCCTACTCAATGATAACTTGGTCAAGGAAGAAATAAAGAAAGAAATTAAAGACTTTTTGAATTTAATGAAAATGAAGACACAACATATCCAAACTAATGGGACACAATGAAAGTAGTGCTAAGAGGAAAACTCTTAGCTCTGAGTGCCTCCAAAAAGAAACTGGAGAAAGCATACACTAGCAGCTTGACAGCACACCTGAAAGCTCTAGAACAACAACAACAACAACAACAAAAGTAAATACACCCAAGAGGAGTAGAAGGCAGGAAATAATCAAACTCAGGGCTGAAATCAACCAAGTAGAAACAAAAAGAACTATACAAAGAATCAACAAAACCAGGAGCTGTTTTTTTTTGTTTTTTTTTTTTGTTTTGTTTTGTTTTGTTTTGTTTTGTTTTGTTTTGTTTTGTTTTGAGAAAATCAGCAAGATAGATAAGCCCTTAGCTAGAACTTACCAAAGGACACAGAGACAGTATCCAAATTAACAAAATCAGAAATGAAAAGGGAGATATAACAACAGAAACTGAGAAAATTTAAAAAAAGACATCAGATCCTACTACAAAAGCCTATATTAAACAAAACTGGAAAATCTGGATGAAATGGACAATTTTCTAAACAGATACCAGGTACCAAAGTTAAATCAGGAGCAGTAAACCATCTAAACAGTCCCAAAACCCCTAAACAAATAGAAGCAGTCATTAACAGTCTCCCAAAAGCCCAGGACCAACTGGATTTAGTGCAGAAAGCTGTCAGACCTTCAAAGCAGACCTAATACCAATTCTCTTCAAACTATTCCACAGAATAGAAACAGAAGGAACACTATCCAATTCGTTCTATGAAGACACAGTTACACTGATGCCAGAACCACACAAAGACCCAACAAAGAAAGAGAACTTCAGACCAATCTCCCTTATGAATATCAATGCAAAAACACACAATAAAATTCTCTCAAACCAAATGCAAGAGCACAGCAAACCAATCATTCACCACAATCGAGTAGGGTTCATCCCAGGGATGCAGGGATGGTTCAATACATGGAAATCCATCAATGTAATCCACTACATAAACAAACTCAAAGAAAAAACCCTCATGATTATTTCATTAAATGCTGAAAAGCATTTGACAAAATTCAACATCCCTTCATGTTAAAAGTCTTGAAAAGATCCTGATCAATATAGTACTTGAAGGTTTCGCTAGAGCAATTAGACAACAAAAGGAGGTCAAAGGGATACAAATTGGAAAGGAAGAAGTCAAAATATCACTATTTGCAGATGATATGGTAGTATACTTACATGGCCCCAAAAATTCCGCCAGAGAACTCCTAAACCTGATAAACAACTTCAGCAAAGTGGCCGGATGTAAAATTAACTCTAAGAAATCACGAGTCTTCCTCTACTCAAAGGATGAATGGCCTGAGAAGGAAATCAGGAAAATGACACCCTTCACAATAGTCACAAACAATATAAAATATTTTGGTGTGACTCTAACCAAACAAGTGAAAGATCTGTATGACAAGAACTTCAAGACTCTAAAGAAAGAAATCAGAGACCTCAGAAGATGGAAAGATCTCCCATGCTTGTGGATTAGCAGGATTAATATAGTAAAAATGGCCATGTTGCCAAAAGCAATCTACAGATTCAATGCAATCCCCATCAAAATTCCAACTCAATTCTTCATAGTGTTAGAAAAAGCAATTATCAAATTCATTTGGAATAACAAAAAAACCCAGGATAGCAAAAACTATTCTCAACAAAAAAAAGAACTTCTGGGGGAATCACCATCCCTGACCTCAAGCTGTACTACAGAGCAATAGTGATAAAAACTGCATGGTATTGGAACAGAGACAGGCAGGTAGATCAATAGAATAGAATTGAAGATCCAGAAATGAACCCATACACCTATGGTCACTTGATCTTTTTGACAAAGGAGCTAAAACCATTCAGTGGGAAAAAAGACAGCATTTCAACAAATGGTGCTGGTTCAACTGGTGGTCAACATGTAGAAGAATTCAAATTGATCCATTCTTTTCTTCCTGTACAAAGCTGAAGTCCAAGTAGATCAAGGACCTCCACAGAAAACCAGATACACTGAAACTAATAGAAGAGAAAGTGGGGAAAAGCCTCGAACACATGGGCACAGGGGGAAAGTTCTTGAACAGAACACCAAAGGCTTATGCTCTAAGATCAACAATTGACAAATGGGACCTCATAAAATTGCAAAGCTTCTGTAAGGCAAAAGACACTGTTAATAGGACAAAATGGCAACCAGCAGATTGGGAAACGATCTTTACCAATCCTACATCCGACAGATGGTCTTCCATGATGTTCCATGCATATACCCAGAAGATGCTCCAACATGTAATAAGGACACAAGCGCCACCATGTTCATAGCAGCCTTATTTATAATAGCCAGAAGCTGAAAACAACCCAGATATTTCTCAAGAGAGGAATGGATACAGAAAATGTGGTACATTTACACAATAGAATACTACTCAGCTATTAAAAACAATGAGTTCATGAAATTCTTAGGCAAATGGATGGAACTTGAAAATATCATCCTGGGCAAAGTAACTCAGTCAAAAAAAAAAACCCACATATAATATGCACTCACTGATAAGCAGATATTAGCCCAAATGTTCAGAATACTCAAGATTCAATTTACAGACCATATGAAGCCCAAGAAGGAAGACCAAAGTGTGAGTGTGTCGGTGCTTCTTAGAAGGGGGAACAAAATACAGGAGGAAATGTGGAGACAAAGTGTGGACTGAAGGAAAGGCCAACCACAGACTGCCTCACCTGGGGATCCATTCCATATACAGTCACCAAACCAGAACACTGTGTGTATGCCGGGAAGTGCTTGCTGACAGAAGCCTGACATGGCTGTCTTCTGAGAGGCTCTGCTAGAGCCTGACAAATACAGAGGCAGATGCTTGCAGCCAACAATTGGACTGAGCACGGGGTCCCTGATAGAGGAGTTGAAGAAGAGACTGAAGGAGCTGAGGGGATTTGCAGCCCCATGGGGGGAGCAACAGTGTCAACTGGCCAGACCTCCCAGAGCTCCGGGGGGAATGGATCACCAACCAAAGAGTCCACATGGAGCGACACATGGCTCCGGCCGCATATGTGGCAGAGGATGGCCTTTTTGGACATCAGTGGAAGAAGCAGCCCTTGGGCCTGAGGGTGTTCGATGCCCCAGTGTAAGCGGGAAGACGAGAGTGGGTGGGTCGGTGGGGGAACACTCTCATAGAGGCAGGGGGAGAGGGGATGGGATAGAGGGTTCCAAAGGAGAGATCTGGAAAGGGGAAAACAATTGAAAAGTAAATGAAATATCCAATAAAAAATAAAAAACAACAAAGATGTATTCATATCCTCCTTAAGGTCCTTGAACGTTTTCATAATTGCTGTTCAGAGTCCTTCTCTTGTACTTCAGTTATGTTTCTTAGACTTTACTGTCCTAAGGTTGTTGGGTTCTGGTGGGGGCATATTGTCCTGCTGTTAATATTTGAATTTTTGTGCTAGTATCTAGGCATCTGGAATTAGGATGACTGAGGTGATTCTAGGTGTTGATTATTCTTTGATTTTTTTTCTGGGTTTTAGAAAAATATGGTGGCTGTGGGTTGTCTGGCAGAGAGTGCTTCTGTGGGTTGGTGGGTGGCAGAAAGGGATAGAGATGGGCTGAGGGGGCTGTGGGAAAGTGTAAGAGGATTCTGTCTACACCAGGAAGTGGAGTCCCAGGAAATGAGAGGTGTGGTGAGAAGAGGGGATCCTGAAAGTAGATGTCAGTAAGACAATAATACGGAGAGACCGGAATGGAAGGGCTAGGAGGACCCTGGGTCTGCACCAAGAGTTGAGAATCTCCAGTGCATGTAGCTGAGGTGAGAAGAGGGGCACCTGTCAGCAGGTTGCTACAGCGATAGGGGTGTGACAAGCACGATCCTAATGGAGGACAGAGAGAAAAGTCAAAATCGCTGGAGTCCAGGTCCAGTGTGGTCACTGGGGGTCCCAGGTAGAAAGTGACATTTGCAATTTTATCTCTTGATAAGGGTTATGGGTTAAAAAGAGTTACATTGTTAAAAATGCTAATAAACGTGAAAAATGTAATGCATCTCAGTGTGAGCCTAAGTCACTGCACAGCAAAGGATGTTAATGTTAATGTTAGGGACGAGAAATCCCAGGCCTCAGAGGCGTTGCTATTCATTTCCAGAAGGTTGGAACAAACAGGTCATCCCGTAAGTCACTGGGCACGGGGCATGCCAGAGACACTATGCTGGCTTTCAGGTTAACCTATCTAGACCTAAATTTTAAATATGTGTACTTCAGCATTCTTTTGAGGTTTTGCTCCTGGCAAGGGGACTAAAGAGAGTTATCACACAGAGAACAGAACTGCCAAGTACATAAAAAGTGTTCTCTGAAAAGAACGTGCTGAACTGGATGCAGGTCCATGCAAACTGATCCTGTGTTAGCATCATCACTGGTTTTAGCTACAGACACAGAACAGATGGAGAAGCCTTCAGGCTTTTACAGTGAGTAATCACTTTTACAGTGAGACAATCACTCACTGTGAGTACTTCTGTGAGCATCTGAGCTCGTTGGCCATTGTTCTCAATTACTTTTAGTGACACAGCTTTTTATTGTATAAACGTGATTTTTAAGTGAATCTCGATGTCTCCAGGACCAGGTCATCAGGCTAAGTTGTGGTAAGTGTTTAGCTGCACATCCTTCATCCAGTTCTGAAAGAAGTGGGAAGAGGCTAGAGATGAGCTAATAGTTGATGGCAACTGTGACGAAACCTCCAGACACATGGGAGCCATGGCCTAAGGGAATCTCCTCATCACTGAACACACAGAGCATGGCGTCTGAGAAGAGGAAGTGGAGGCTCCCCTTCTTGTCTTACAGTCCCTGGATTATGAGGCTCTGCACATAGACCCTTTGCAACACCATAAACCAGAAGACACATTTCCTGAGTTCTCTGAGCCATTCTGCAAACAGTTGAAACTGAGGAGAGAACTGACCTGTAGCCAAGTGGTGCAGTTGTGGGTGACAGACCACTTGGTTTAAGTGGCATCTGAAGAGGAAGCGGGGAGCTCATGAACCTGAGCCCCTTATGTGTGGAGTCTGCATTCATACCAGGCAGTGTCGTGATTGAATTAAATAACATCACTGAGGTTCCGCTGGCATCTGAAAGCTGGTCAGTGTGGAGGAACGTCCACAGGTGTTAGATGCTACACAGGAAACTTCTACAAGTGTTTTTCCTTTTCTGATAAAAATACAACCATGTTTCAGAGTTAGATAATGAGAATTCACATGAGTCATGACAACTTTGTGAGGGTTAAGATGACCTGAGCAGAATATTCTGTTTCATTAGACTTATCTTTGAACACAATCAGCATGACTGGATAGAATCTTGTCCAGGCTTTTCCTTCTACACCATTCGAAGTTGGGAAATATATTGGAGATTATCTAACTAGGAAGAGACAAAAATGTTCATTTTGAAGGGAAACATAGCTAAACTTATGGAAATCTGCCACTAAGACCACACCAAGTGAGAATGGAGCAATGATGGTCATGTAATAAGTATGTATTCAATTTGAATACATATGCAGAATCTCACTATATAGCTCAGGCTGCCTTTGAACTCACGATCTTTCTGCTTCAGTCTCCTGAGTACTAGGATTAAGAATAGCTACAAACACCCCCCAGCTGTTTACATTTTACTCTTACAATCGAAAACTATAAATTCTCTTTTTAAGTGTCTCGTGGTGTATCACTTGTGTTATCACTTGTTCTTGCACACCACATGCATGCAATTCTAGTCACATTTACCTGATTGCACTCAGGATAATTTACCACATGCATACAATTCTAGTCACATTTACCTGATTGCACTCAGGATAATTGTTGAGTATCAGTCTACATAAAACTTTAAGGCTTTGACACATCGTGATAAGGTGACCTTCAGAAAGAAAGAAAAGGAAAAAGGCTCAAGTAGCATGGCCTCCTGCACCAAGCAGGAGACTTTAGTTTCCCCTACGTAAGCCCACCTACACAGCCTGGGAACGTCTGGTACCAGGTGAGAAACTCAACTTTCCTAAGTTAGGCCTGGTCATATTACCTCCAAATCAAGCTCAGGTACCTTCTGCACCTGGTCCATTTTTTTTTCCAAAAATTATGCTCAGGAACACAGCCCACATGGCCTCCCGCTGCCTGCTTCCTCTGCGTAAGCTCACTCGCACTGCATAGGATTCAGGATAAAGGCATTGGCCATGGGCCTTCTGCACCAGGTTCACCTACAGATCCCAGGAATGTTGTTCTAGGAGCCAAGCCTGCACAGCCTCCTGCCGCAATCAGAAGACCCCGGCTTCCCTTGCTCAGGTCTGACTATGCTGCTCCAGAACGTCCTGTACCACTTCACGGGAAAATGTGAGTCTCAACTTACTAAGACATAGTCCTCTCTAGAACATTGCCTCCACTGAAAGAAGAAAGACGACTTGAAGATAGAAAGAACTTGACCAACAAACTACTCTAGATACATAAGTCCTAGTGCAAAAACATTAACATGAAAAATGAAGACAATGAGTATTTTTTTTTTTGTTTTTTTCGAGACAGGGTTTCTCTGTGTAGCCCTGGCTGTCCTGGAACTCACTCTGTAGACCAGACTGGCCTCGAACTCAGAAATCCACCTGCCTCTGCCTCCCAAGTGCTGGGATTAAAAGCATGTGCCACCACTGCCCGGTGACAATGTGTATTCTTTACCAATCACTAACCAGTAATAATGGTACCCAGTGAAAGTGATCTCAAGGACTTCCAGGCGAAGATGTCAAAGGAATGATTGTACATACTTTCAAACAACTCAGACCTAAGCACGTTGCAAGAGAACAAAAACAAAGAGTTGAATTAAATAAGGGAATAAATTCAGGATACAAAAATAAAATTCAACAAAGAGGTAGTGATTGTTGAACAAAACCAAAACAAATGATGCTGGAAATTAAAAACTCAACGAGCCTACTAGAAACCTCAGCGGAAGCCTCATCACCTGTATGGACCATGTAGAAAACAGAATCAAGGCTGGAAATCAAGACAGAGGAAGTGGTTCCCCCTGGAAAGGTTAAAAACCAAAAATAACATGAACAGAGCATGGGAAAGTTCCGGGACACTGTGAAAAAGCCCAACCTTCAGACTATGGGCATAGAAAGAGGAGAGAAATAACATCCCAAAGACATAGAGAATATTTTCAATAAAATCATAGAAGGTAATTTCTTAAACCTAGAGAGAGAGATGCCCTTCCAAGTACGGGAGCCATACAGAACTCCAAACCACAGAACCAGAACAAGAAGTTTCTGGGTATATTATAGTTAAACATTAAAAATACAGAATAAAACATTCAAAGGGGAGATCAAGTCACTTTCAAAGGCAGAACCATCAGAATAACACCAGATTATTTGATAAGAATCTTTTAAAACCAGAAGGGTCTGGAAAGGTGTGTTTCAAGTTCTGAAAGACCACAATTGTCACCCAAGAAAAGCTACCTATTAAAATTAAAGGAGAAATAAAAACTTTTCATGATTTAAAAAAAAAAAAGATTAAAGGGATGTATGGTCTCTAAGCTACCTCTACAGAAGATACTGGAAGGAGAACAGAAGTTTAAAGATAAGAATAAACATACCCAAGCAGTTATATGAAATAAACAAATAATTCTAGAACAGCTAAGCAAAAGAGATTTAAAAACAAAACAAACAAAATAAAAATGCCACAAATTAAGAAATAACAGGAATTAATATGCACCAACAATAACTGAATATTAGTTGTCTAATTACTCAGTAACGATACATAGATTAACATATTGAATTAGGAAATAGGATCGATTATTTTCACTGCTTTCAAGGAACACACCTCACAATCAACGTTTGTGCCTTAGTTGGGGTTTCTATTGCTGTGAAGAGACTCCATGACCAAGGCAACTTTTATAAAGGAAAACATTTTATTGGGGCTGGCTTACATTTCAGAGGTTTAGTGCCTTATCATCATGGTGAGAGGTATGGTAGCATTCAAGCAGACAGGGTGTTGGAGAAGGAGCTGAGAGTTCTACATCTTGATTCACAGGCAGCAGCAGGCTGCATACTAGGCCTAGCTTGAGCATAGAAGACCTCAACATCTACCTGCAGTGATGTTTCTCTACCAAGGCCACACCTCCTAGCAGTACCACTACCTATGAGCCAAACATTCAAGCATCTGAGTGTATGGGGGCCATTCCTATTTAAAACACCACGGACACTGCCTTAGGGTAAAAGGATGGGAAAAAACATTCAAAGCAAATGAAATGAAGAAACAAGTAGGCGTGGCTATTCTAATAGCTAAAAAAAATACACTTCAGATGAAAACTAGTCAGAAGATATAAGGAAGGGACACTTTATACTTATTAAAGGAAAACTCAGCCAAAAGCATATTAAATTTAAATATATGCACACTAAACCAAGGTGCATCTATTTCACAAAAGAAATACTATTAGACCTAAGATCACAGATTAATCTCAATTTACTGACAGTGGTGATTTTAATACCCAACTCTGACCAATAAACATCTGGACAAAACTAAACAAAGAAACACCAGAGTAAAATAACATCATAAGTTAAATATACTCAACAGATATCTACAGAACATCCCACCCAAATACCAAACATACACATTATTCGCAACAGCCCATTGAAGTTTCTTCAAAGTCAGCCACATACTCGGGCTCAAAGAAATTTTCTAAAATTATAGAAAAACTAAAATAATATTCTGTATTCTATCAGATCACAATATAATAAAGCTAGATATAAGTACCCACCCAGAAAAAGAAAGAAAAGCAAAGAAGGAAAGAAGGAAAGAAAGAAAAAAGAAAGGAAGGAAGGAAGGAAATAAATTAAAAGAATCTTGAGAAGCATGAAGTCTGATTTGTGTTGGCCATCATCTCTTGCTCATGAAGTCTACGTTGGAGTGTGGCTGCTATCCCCACTGTCACTCCATTAAAGAAAACTAATCTTCCCTTTCCTAGCACCTATTATTTACAAATAGTTTCTTGGCTGGGGTGGAGCTACCTCCCCTCCCCAGTGCAGGAATGTTGGTCTGACTTAGATTGTGCTGGTCTGGTCTTATGTGCTCTGCCACAGTGAGGTTGTATGTGCATCTTCCCTGAGGAACTGGGAGACAGCAAAGAATAGGAGAAGTACACTGCACAAGCAAAGAATAAATTTTAAAAATTAAAAATACAACTTTTGGAGCTAAACAACACACAACTAAAGAAAAGTTGTGTTAAGGCAAAAAAAATCAGGAAAGAAATGTAAAATTTTCTAGAATGGAAATAAAATAAAAACACTGCATACCAAAATCTATGGGACACAATAGTGATAGTCCCAAAAGGAAAGTTTATAGTGCTGTGTCTACATTTAAATTTTTGAGAAAGAGAGAGAGAGAGAGAGAGAGAGAGAGAGAGAGAGAGAGAGAGAATTAATAACTTATTAATGCACCCAAAGACTTTGGAAAAACAAGAACAAACAACAACCAAAACAGTAGTCGGGAAGAGGAAATCAAAATCAGGGTGGAAATTAAATAGAAATGAAACAGAAAATGAGGGATCAGTGAAATGAAGAGTTGGTTCTTTGAATTTGAAAAGCTGAACAAAACTGACAAACTTTCAGTCAAATTAACCAAGAGAGAGAGAAAAGACCCACTTAATGAAATTAAAGATGAAAGAGAGACATCACAACAGACACTAAGGAATTCCAGAGAATTATAAGGAAATACTTCAAAAAATCTACATTCTGCTAAAGTGGAAACTTTAAATAAAAAAACAAATTTCTTAATGTATGTGAGCTACCAAAACTGAGTCAAGATGAAATAAATCATTTAAACAGAGCCACACCATTCAATGGATCATTCTCCTCGGATGAACACAGATATGAAAGTTCTCAATAAAGCATTTACAAACTGACATAAAGAGTGTTTCAAGGGACTGGCTGGGAAAATAGCTCAGTGGTTAAGCAACCTGCTGTTTTTACAGAGGACCGAGATGTGGTTCTCAACATTACATTGGGTGGCTGATAACTGCCTAACCTCCAGTTCCTGGGAGCCTTATGTCCATTCCCCCACACACCTCACTTTTTAAACCTTGTCTTGTACCTGGACATGGGGCACGTATATACTCAAGCCCATACACATACATATAAAAGAACAAATATTTTTTAAAATTAACACTGCGAAAAGACTATCCACCATAATCAAGATAGTTTCATCCAAGAGATGAAATGTAGCTCAATATATAAAAAACAATACATATAATTCATCTTATGAATAGACTTGAAGACAGATGATAATCTCATTAGATACAGAAGATACCTTGGAAAAATTCAACAGCCCCTCAGGATAAAAAAAGTCCTTCAGGAAAATCTAAGACATAGAGCCATATCTCTATAAAGATAATAAACATAATAACGTCAGTTCAACAACTAGTATCATGTAAGCGGAGAAAAGTCCCAAGTGTTTCTGCTAAAGTCAAGACCAAGACAAGGATGTTCACTCTCTCCTGTTCAATATAGTGCCTGAAGACTTACCTCTAGCAATAAGATGAAAGAAGGAGAGAAAGTGGGTACAAATAGGAAAGAAAAAGTCAAGATACAAATGTATCTTTAATTGTAGATTATATGATTCATTACTTTAAAAGATTCCACCAGAAATCTCCCACAAATAGTAAACATATTTTGCAAAACAATGGGATATAAAATTTTCTCACAAAAATCAGTAGCTTTCCTGTATACAAATGACAAATATAAGAAAGAAATCAGGAAAATGATCCCATTCACAATAACATAAAAAAAATCTTGGAGTAACTCTAACCAAGGAAGTGAAAGATTTACAAAGCAGTTATGACAACTGAAGAAATAAATTGAAGAAGATAAGTGCATTTATGGATTGGTAGGATTAACCCTGTGAAATGGCCACCATACCAAAAGCAGTCTATGGATGCAATGCAATTTCTACTCAAATCCCATAGCTCTGGAAAAAATACCCTCACAGTTCATGGAAACACAAAAGACATACTCCAGACAGAACCATCCTAAAGTGTAAAAACATCCTCCTAGATGATGAAGGTATCATCATCCCAGATTTCAAGTTAGTCACATAGCTATAGTAATTAAAACATTGTGGAACTGGCATTAAAGAAACTGACTTGATCAATGGAATAGACTGAGAACCCAGATATTAAGCCCACACTCTATAGCCTCTGAGTTTTGACAGAATCCAATGATGCACATTAGGGACAGAATCTACAATAAATGATGCTAGTGAAACAGGCTGAATACCTGGGATAGAGTGGAGAGATTCTTCTCTTGCCCTGCACAAAACTCAAGTCCAAATGAATCAAAGACCTCAATTTAAGACCTAATGTCCTGAAGCTGTTAGAGGAGAAAGTAGGGAAACTTACTTAACTTATAGGCACAGGAAAAGACTTTTTAAACAAAAGACTTAATGTCTGAATAGGGTAGACACTGAGACCAGTGTTGCAACTGGCTCCGCTCTACCTGGCTTGAGAAAAAAGACTTAACAAAAAATGTTGCGGCTTGCTCCGGTCTTCAGGTCAGGGTCTAAGGGAAGAGACGCTAGGAATGGAGACAAGACAGAGATTCTGATCTAGTCTCTTTTATTATCTGGGGTATTTATACACTTTTGCCAGGACCCTTGTAGGGGTGTGGATATGATGTAAGCCTTGCAGGCGTGGATACCACGTGCGCCTTACAGGCATGGATAGCTGCTTTCTAGCCACTTTCTGTTAAAAGTCGGCTCCCAACAGACAAGCAATTGACAAATGAGACCCCACAAAATTTAAAGCTTTGCACAACCAAATACAACATTATTAGAATAAACAGACTATAGAATAAGGAAAAAGCTTGTATTAACTTTACACTTGACAGAGATGTAGTATAAAAAATATACAAAGAACTCAAAAATTAAACACCAAAAATACCTGATAACCCAATTAAAATTTGAGGCATAAAACTAAACAGAGAGCTTTTGAAAGAGACCAACCCAGCTCAGTCAGTCAACAAGTTCTCCAGTGCAAGACAGGATTAAAAAGAAAGAAGATGATTAGATAACATTGTAGCATAACCTCAGCAAGTTCTGAGGCTGAAGGCTGAGGCAGGTTTATTTTTTCCCAGTTTTCTTTTAAACCATTTTAATTACATGCAAGTATTTGGGTCAGTTCTAGATTGAGGAACCAGCAATACAATAGATACAAATAGACAAGGAACAAACAAGGCGCTAGACAAAGTCCCTTGACCACTCCCATAATCACTGTTTCTAAGGGCTCATCAGGATGACAAAAATATGTGAGCCTATTTCCCTGTCCTAGCCCACAGTTGATTCATGCCTGAAGCCTACTTCTTTGTTCTAGCCTGAGACTTGGATTTCTGACTGAAATTACTTCTCTATTTTAGTCTAAAATTAGATTCCTGCCGAACTTACTTCCTTGTCATGGCCCAATGTCAGATTCCTGCCTGAAGCCCATTTCCTTGTCCTTGGCCAATCTCAGATTCCTGCCAAGCAGCCACAAAAGCTCTCCACAGAAAAAAAATACAAACGGCAGAGAAATATTGCTTTCATGTGTATACAAACACACATAGATACACACACACACACACACATACATATACATATGTAGATTTATTTTGATGAACTGTGAGTTTTTTGATATGGAACTGTGGGCAAATAATTTTTTTCTCCCCAGCTTGCTTTTGCTCATGGTGTTTTGTCACAGCAATAATAATAACACTAAGAAAAGTACGTATACAAAACTGGAATGATATTCAGTTATAAAGAGAAATGAAATTATTTACAGTTACCAGGTAAATGGGTGGAGCTAGAAGCAATCATCCAGGCTCAGAGCCAGTGAGATGAGTGCTGCCCAGCGAGACATGTGAATGCTAGTCTTCAGATGTGCAGTTAACTTGGAGTACCATCCGTGTTAGAAATTAGTAAGGGGCCATGAAGGTGAAGGGGAGCAGAACACAGGTGGTATGGGAGGAGGGAGGAGAATAATGAAACGGGAAAGCTTAAATGGGGAGGGGGATGGGAGAGCTGGATGATGAAGAGAGTGTGAGGAAGGATCACTAATACTAAAGATCTTTGGAAAAACTGTATGGAAACCTACTATTGTAAAAGTTTTCTAAAACATATATATATATGTATATATATATATATACACATATATATGTAAATATATAAATATATAAATATATATATATATATATATATATATATATATATATATATATATAAAATTTAAATGGGGTTATCCAGTAATGGGGAGTGGGCAATACCTTTCCCAAATACCATAGAACATTAAATAAAATTCCCAGTGCATCATATGGGTTATTTTTTTAAAATGTTGCCTAATGGTATCCCGTAAACTCCCCAAAATAGTATAACTAATAGACATTGGTTTTGGTTACTCTCCAGAACTCTACGGTAATACCCTGTTGCTGGAGATGACATCACATACTTGAGTCAGGACAGAGAAAAATCAAGCATGTATCAGCTTGGAAGTTTCCTTCTTACTGGCTGTCTCTCATCGTGCTGGAAGGTTCTATGCGTGACGCCAAGGGAGAAAAGAGATCAGCAGTGTTGCTCAGTTGTGGTTTCTGTAAACTGCATCTGGCCTGGCAAGGCGGACCTGTTACGCAATGGTGGCAAGAAAAGTTATAGAAGTGACTAGTCACTTTCTCATTATATTTAAAGCCCATTTCACAAGATGGAATTCATGCCCGATTTAGCCAAAACTTTGTGGCTGGCTCAGTCAGAGGATCTAGTGGAGAACTTAATACTGTTATCCTGCTAAATAGACCTAGTTATAAGCTGGCCCTAAGTTGTTATCTATATATACTTAGATTGGTGCATCTCTCAACTTATCAAAGAAGCTTGTTTTTACCATAGATGGTAATTAATACAGAGCCCACAATTGGTCAGTGTATAGAATAAGAGACTGTGTCCTTGCCTCTAAATAGGAACTCTGTATTATACTCCCTTCTCACAAGGCCCAGGAATCTTTGTGAAAGAGGGAGTGGAGAGACTGAGAGCCACAGATAGTGGACATGGGCACTGAAACAGTGTTCTCACCATAAGGTCCTGAACTCACTCACAGTAGCTGAGTGTGTATTCACAAACCTGCAGAATCAAGCCAGCCAGAATTCCAGCACGGCGGGGGGATGGGCTTACAAAGTCCATCCTAGCTGAGGAGCTATTGACCATTGATGAGTTCTGGGGAGGGAGCCTCAGTTCCCTTCTGAGATGTGGCTCCTGAGAGATTACCAATAGTCACAAATGGTCCTGCACCTGATCACATACAGATAGCACTAAGGCTTCTCTCTCTCTCTCTCTCTCTCTCTCTCTCTCTCTCTTTCTCTCTCTCTCTTTAATTAATATATAATTATATAATTATAATGTATAATTATTATATATTATACTGTAAATATATATTGTGGTCAGTCCATATAATATTACCTGTGTGTATATGATTTCAAGTCTGACCATTTGGTGTTGGATTACCCGTTGGAGGAAGACTCTTACCCACCTCTCAGCCTTCCTTAGCTGTCTGTAGTTGAGGCTCCAGGAGATTTCTTTATACTTTTACATTTTTACATGTATGTGTTCTTCCTGCATCTCTGTTTGTGTACCTTGTGCAAGCCTCTTGGAGATCAGAAGAGGGTATTGGACCCCTTAGAACTGGAGTTACACATGGTTGTGAGTCTCCTGAGGTGGGTGCTAGCAGCTGAGCTCAGGTCCCTTAGAAAAGCATCAAGTGTTCTTACCTACTGAGCCTTCTCTGGAGTCCCTAGACTTGTCTTTCAAGTGTAAGAAGTGTACCTGCCACCACACTTTTCCCACCTGGCTTCAACTGAGGGTGAGATGTTAAGTTGCTATGGACCATGGGAATGAACAAAGCATTTGAGAGACGGTGCAAAAACAAGGTTGGTACCTGAGTCCTTTCAAACTTTAAGAATCAAGTCTCCTAAGCCATCACATACTGCTTATTCCAGACTGACATACAAGAGCAAAATACACCTCTCCCTAACCATTCATGTCACTGTTATTATGGAGAGCTGAAAACAAACACCAATTCACATGTGTAAGAATGAAACTTGGCATGCAGCGAGTCTACAAATCCACTGGAATTAAATTATTTTTCCTATAAATTTATGATGAGAAACAATTGTATTGGTTTAAAGTTTACTATTGTATATTAAATGAATTAATTAGAAACTTATTTCCAAATAAGTTTCTGAGAAATGTTATATGTATTTATATGGATTTCAAGAAAGCCCTTTGTACATGTTCTTTCAAACAGGAGCTTGGCCAAGAAAAGTTTGTTTCCACCCTGTTAAAACAGCAAGGATTCTCAAGCACTTTACCTGATTGCTTGCAACATTATTTTTTCCAAACAGAAACATTTCACTTTCTAAATGCAGAGACTATCAAACGCCATTTAAGAGCCCAAACGGTTTACATCCAATCTACACATTTGGAGCCCTAAGTTGAGAGTTCTTTTAGCATGCTCAAGAGGTAAGTTTGAAGACCAAAGAGCATGAATACACAAATGCTAAATATAAGTTCTTAGAAACAACAGCACATAAAAAGCATGAAGCTCTCTCCATTTAAATTCCAAAATTTAAAATCAACTTTTTCTGTCTTATTTTGTACAAATAGATGCAGTGCCAATTGCAGGCGTGACACAGCTGTTTGGCATCAGACTGGGCCAGTTTCTCTCTTTTACTTAAGAACTTTGGCTGATCTTTCAGGCTCTGCTGGAGTCCCCACAGCTTCTCAGCTGAGATCCTTAAACAAAGGGCTTTGTTGCTTTCTTTTCTCACAAAAACATGACACAAAAAGTAAAAGTGAGAAAGCCACTGAATTCTGCTTAAACTGTTGCCTCCAATTTCAGGATCACTCACAGAAATGAACCAAAAGTATCATTAGCTCAACAATTTTTACTTTTAAGAATCTATACCCTTTGTAGGCATGGCATGCATGCTGAGGTATGAAAGGGTGTGTTCTGAAATCCTTCACCTCCATACACACAAAGGAGTAGAAAAATGGCTGGACCGTGATTCAGACTAGAGGCTGGCTTGCATGGGGGCCATGTGGAAAGGGGAAGGCCAACCAGGAAGAAATGAGGTTATATGTCAAGGACTATATCTCCACTCTGTGGAGATCAAATTACCACTTAAAGCAGCATTTCTAACCTCCAGATCTGCCCGTGAAGCTGGGCTAGCACTGCTAAGCCAGGCAGGCATTGGGGTGTTAGAAACTCAGAAATTATGCATTACTTATTATGCAAATATGACCCCAATTCCTAGCCAGGATCGTACAGAAGTGTTTGTATCTCATTTCATATGGTAAGATGGATTCAGATTACATTTCACCTTAGCCATCACATCAATCTTTTCTTTCTTTAAAACCATGTCTAGCAGATCTGGTCCAAGACCTGGGTTAGACAAATGGCAGGTAGTCTTCTTCTGACCTGATGGTATCTTTAAAAGCCTCTTATCTTGGCAATGAATGTTCTGACTTGCTTTCATTCTGCCAGATGTCATCCACAAAGGTAAAGACCAATGCGTACTTACTAGTGCGGGTCATTGCTATGGGGACACAATCACGTGCTCTTCTCTCTTACATAACCACACGCTTTCCAAGTCATACATAGATTGGACAACCAATCAACACTCAGTTGATTAACACATAAGCTGCCCTTATCTGAGAGCTCATTTGGAAGTTCTCATGGGGGGGTACAGCTACTCATATACCCTTGACCAAAGACTGGTCCTCTCTCTATTCATGAAAGGTCATCCTGAAAGGTGTGGTGGCTCACACCTTTAATCCCAGCACTTGGGAGGCAGAGGCAGGAGGATTTCTGAGTTCAAGGCTAGCCTGGTCTACAGAGTGAGTTCCAGGACAGCCAGGACTACACAGAGAAACCCTGTCTCAAAAAACCAAAAAAAAAAAAAAAAAAAAAGTCATCCTCTTCAGCCCAGCATGTGGCTTTGGGGGGCAAACAATGGAGTGGTGAGGGAGAAAGGGGATCTGCCTAGCCATTCAGATCAGCTGAATCAATCCTGGCAATCCATAGTGTCACATTCAGAACACCTCCTGTCCTCTAGATCCATTTGGAAAACAATGAGCTTGTGCCAGCTCCAAAGCTAAGAATGTCAACAGAGAGCACGTGACCCCTGTGAGAGCTCTTCTGCTTACCGGACATCCTCACCAATGTATTTGTGAGGGTGACCCAGTGTGCTACCCTAAGCATGATCTGTTTTCTCCAGGAAACTCACTGAGATCAATGTCAGACACTAAAAAGGCCCTTCGTGTCTCCACAGGTGGCCGTTGTGGGCTTCTACAAGATGAAGAATTGAATAAACAAGAGCTAAAACTAGATGGTCTTGTTAAAGACTCTTGTTAAAGACTCTTTAACCCCATGATTCCATCTGTTTTGGATCCTAGAAATAAGTCTTCTTAGTGTCATGGAACACAAAATAACATTGGACTCCCACATGCACCAATGTAATGGAACTGTGAACTGAAATTCCCTGGAAAAGACACACTCATGCTGAAGACTCTACTAACTGATTCTGATCAGAACTCCTCAATTGTGGAGAGGTGAAATGTCAACCAAGAGTCAAAATTATATTAAGCTATTTTTAGTTCCCTTAATAACTATCAGGCCTATCACTTATTAACTTAGCAGGCCACTAGCTTTTACTAAACCAAAAGATAAGCAAGTTACCAATAGTCTTTGAAACGTACAGCAGAGATTTCCCTGTTTAGCTTACCCTCTATGATATCCGCCAATGTATTTAGTAAGTCCATTTTCTTTTATTTTGTGATAATAGAAGCTCCTGTAACCATTTCCACAGCAGGATACATCATTCAGGACAAACTGAATACATATTCCCAAGACAGGGTCACTCATTTTTGACCCAGAATAAACTCTCCTATTGAATTTGGCAAGCAGAGGAGGGGAAAACTCTGGTTGCAATTTGTTCATATGTGAGACATTTTTTTTTTCACTCATTTTTGGTTAATGGTTTATTATACAACCTCACTCTAAAAAATCCAGCATTTTAATTAACGTACACATACATCATGTCTCATATGCACAATCACAAAGCTTGTAGTTTCTAATCACTTACTTTCCAGACTTCTGATCACAAGTCCAGGAGCTTGATCGTTCTCTTTAAATACCACTTTCCCTCTCCCAGACTCACTAATGTAGAGATTTTGTGGTTTTATTGATTTGATTACATTGCAGATAAGGGTGAAAGTAGTTAAGAAAGGCAGTTTCTCTTCAGAGTTTATGGTTTCAATACTACATTGATGCAAGCTTCACCCAGAAAGGAAATAAAAAAAAAAAAAACCACTCATTTGTTTCTGATTGAGTGTTCTCTGACCTGATGTGTAATAAATTTCATGCAACTGCATTTTCCTGCAACCTGGGCTCCATTGCAGATGGAGTGGAAAAAGACTGCATCACAAAGATAGCAAAAAAAAAAAAAAAAAAAAAAAAAACCTAATAAATAGTTATTTGAAAAAATATATAGGGGCTGGAGAGATGGCTCAGTGGTTAAAGGCACTGACTGCTCTTGCAGAGGTCCTGAGTTCAATTCCCACAAACATCTGTAATGAGATCAGATGCCCTCTTCTGGTGTGTCTTAAGAAAGCTACAGTGTACTCATATACATAAAATAAATAATTCTTTAAAAAAAAAGAAAAGAAAAAATATATAAAGAAACCTCTGGCTGTAATCTCTTTCTATACTGGTGCATTTTGGTAGTATAAAGCATCTGTTATCCTTGGGATATTGACTTTAGTATACCCCCTTTAGGGGTTTCTAGTTATTTGAATTGCAGCTGAAATGAGGCTTCGTTTCGGATCTCATTACAGGTGCAACTTAGTCTGTGCCTATTTTCTTTGTAAACCCCAATGGCTCAGTGGATGATAAAATATCTTAGAATTATATACTTTTAAAAGGCTGTAGTGGCTTTGAACCTTTGCATCATAGAGTTTTTTTTTAAATTAGTTTGAATTAAATTCCAGATAACTATGTTATCATCTTTAAGACTGTGACCTGTGGTTTCTGCCCTGGAGAAGGAAATAACAGAGACACAAAGACCAATTTCCATTTCCTCTAGTGCACAGCCTGGCAGAGCTCACAGGCATGAGGATGGATGGTGGCAGGCTTCTTGTCACATGTTCCTCAGCCCAGTGTACCTGGAAGTCCCCATCGTCAGGCTGTCTTCAGACTATTAGCCCCATTCAATGTTCCTGTTAACAAGGGTGTACTGGCTGGTCTTATGCCAATTTGACAATTTCTCCCCAAACACCTAGTGACCATATAGCCTGTGTCACATATGCTTTACTAGGGATCTCACAATGAGAATATTTTTGAACTTGGCAAATGATGCATCATCGTGTCCATTTTCAGGACATGGAAACACCTTTAGAATGCAGGAGTAGAAGAGTGGTGCTGACTGATTTTGTCTTACTTATGTACAGGTTTGCCTTGCACAGAGTAAGCACACTTTAATAAATTCTTGCTGGACATATGACAAAAGGAATATATGATTGTGATACACACCTATGTGTTTATCTATAGATATGCATATAAGCATATGTACACACGCAAATTTAAGTGTAGGTATTATGCATTCGATTCTTCCTGTATTACTCTATTTAAGATATTATTTAATACTCTGAAGTATACCTTGTTTCCAGTGTTTAAGACATGGTCTTGAGTATAATGACTTATTTAACCATATTAAGCAAATAAAAGTTCTGTATGAAAATGGTATGTGTTAAAATACCATAAACATCATGCTGAAGTAGTTGTCCTATTTTTTAAACTCTTAGGTCAAGCATAGAACATTCAGACCAAAGCAATTCTAATGTTATCATTTTCTTCTTCAGAAACAGCAGTATTGCTTATCTCTTATTAAGGAGAACATTCACAGAATGTTATAGTTTAAATGCGGTTTGATAATCATTTTGTTTGCTTCTCTGAGTCACCCTACTAGATGAGTATAAGAAAACTGAGCACCTAGGGTCTCCAGGGGAAAGTTTTTTGTTGGGCTCAAGTCTTCTAATCCTAGCTTCTGTGTTCTTTTGTCGCACAGTATTCTTGACACTGGTAAGGGCAAGAACTTACTTAAAGGCACAGACTATAGAAAGTTCCTCCAGTATATAAGATTAGAAGGAGCTGTTTGAAAAACTATTAGCACATAATGGGGCCAAGTGAGGCAGAGATGACAAGAATGAGCAGCCCATTCCTGACAGTCCAGTCATCCCAGGAAGAGAATATGCAGAGACAAGACCAGGCACATACCTCTTCTTCCTGCCACTGGGAAGTAAGTCTTTAGTGAGTTTTATGGACCAGGTTGCATTTGGCAATGACTTTTCCAGTGAAGCTGGTGACTGAGACAGGACACTTCTCCTGACTCATGCTCAATGGCTTGAGAGTGACATTACAAGATCAGTCTGCTGTCTGTAGACATCAGCTCTTGTCAAAGCTGTTTCAGAAACAAGATCTCGAGGAGATTGTCCCTCCGACTGTTCACACTGTCACAGTTGTCTGTGTTATCACAAACTTTAGAAATATGCTCTGTCATGTCTAAACAAATTTCCCACACAGTTCCTGTCAGTGAACTAGATAACATAAAAGCTCAAGAAAACTGTATCAGTGACATGGGATGTTCGGGATTTGCCACCACCCCACAAAGTCAAACAAAAAGTTGTTAACACAGAAAATGAAGACACTCTCATAAATTTCCCTTTATTCTAAAAGTTTCTTACAAGGTCAAAAATATATACTAAATATCAACTCCCCATTTCTTCCAAGTTTTCTTCACCAAATCTTGATTTTTCTATAAGTGCATTTGTTGGTAGTTGGTTGGAACACATGGTCGTAAGTCTCTGTTTTCAAAATTTTGAAGCTATAGCAAAGCACATAAAACTTTTATATGTGATGCAATTTTCAAATAAAAAAATCTTACAATAATTTAGACTTTCTAGGCTAAAGCTTTTTTTCTTACTAAGGTTGCTTAAACATCAGTTATATAACACAGGACATTTAGAAATGCTGAAAATCCTGTAGCCCAGCATAACAATTATAACAGGCACATTATATATGGAAATCCTGTAGCCCAGCATAACAATTATAATAGGCACAATATATAAGTACCATTTGAGGAAATGTTTGTGTAATACTCCTTTGTATTGGTCACTTTTGCAAAATATCTGACAGAGAGACTTTGACCATGGCTTCAGGAAGATTTCAGTTCATTGTTGCAGGCAAGGCAGAGTCATGGGTCAGCCTGTGGCAGCAGGCCTGTGTGGTCGGCTCACTCATGTTATAGTAGACGATGAAGCAGAAAGAGTTAGATCAGAAGCAGAAGTGAGTACAATCCTTCTCAGGGTTGTACAGTAGGTACACCCTATAGCTACCTTCCAGGCTATGTCTCCTAATAGTTCCAGTCTTCAAAATAATACTACAGGCTGAAAATGAGGAGTTCAAAGCATATTCGATCATGATGCCCATTTAAATAGCTACAGCCTATGTGAAAAGCCCTTGATGTAATGTCTGTCGTATATGAGGTACTATAGAGAAAAGCCAAGACCGGGTTACTTCTAATAATTAGTTTAGTGACCTATGCCTCTCCATCCCATATCCTATACAGCTGTATTCTCCATGGACAAATAGTGTTCTATCCTTTTTTCTGCTGTAGCATTAACTTCTCCCAGGATACTAAAGTGGCCTTGCATTAAGTTGCAGCACATGCACACACGCACACACGTCTCCACACACACAATAGTTAAATAAATAATAAATGAATAATAAATAAATGAATGCTGAGCAAGTACATTACGTTATGAAAACATGGATTGCACCATTAAAAGCATTTGGTTAATAAATAATTCAAAGCAATTGGTTAATAAAATATAGAGTTATGAATGGAACTTTCAGTTTTTAGAAAGGAAACACGCATGTTTTCTCTTGTAAGTGGAGGTATCAGAATGCCCCTGGGATGAGGTCGATGGGCTTACAAATTGGTATCCAGAACTTCCAGACGGAATTTGCCCACTGCATCATGTCAAACAGACAGCTGGACTCACAGTTAAAGGAGGGAGGGAATAAATAACGAAACCGAACATTCTAGCTTCAGATACAGTGAGGACAAGACAGATGTGCACACTTCAAATATGAGATGCAACCAAACACTTGAAGAGTGAGAAATAAAGTAACAGGTCAGCCACGGGGCTTCACGAAGACGCACTTCAACTGAAAACACCGAAAATAACTGTTAGAGAGTGGAAGGAGGCGCCACACAAACTGTGGGTGGAGGGTTTGTATAAAGGGTGGATGTCACTTTAGTGGACAACATCCTGGATGCTCTCAGGAAACTGTTAACCCCTCCTCCTTCCCTCCTTCCCTCCTTCCCTTTCTCCCTCCCTCCCTCCCTCCTTCCCTCCCCCCTCCTTCCCTCCCTCCCTCCCTTCTTCCTTCCCTTTCTTCCTCCCTTCCTCTCTCTCCCCCTCTCTCCCTCCTTTCTTCCACTTCTTTTCTCCTGCCTTGATCCTATATATCTCTTAATTTCTTCTTAGAAATAAACTAAGATTTATATGTTTCTATTTTTCTTGGTTACTGGGCATCTTCAGTCTGCTGCTAGCCGTGTTCTTCATCTACAGAGGGATAGATGTACAAGGAAGGATTGTATCTTGTATTCCTCAGCTTAAAGGCTATTGGATTTGCTGACTTTGTGGCAGATAAGTTTATGAATACTAGTCATAGAAGAAACTTAGCACCCAAAGCCACAGAACTGACAGTATTTTGTTTCATAAAAATTTTTATTACACTTAATATATTTATATATTTATATATTTATATATTATGCGTGTGAAGACATGTGTGCAGTGCACACACGTGCTGCTATTGTGTGCATGCAGAAGTCAGAGGACAACTTTTGGGAGTCAACTTTTTTCTTCTACCGGGGAGGTCCTAGGAACTGAGCATAGGTCATCAGGCTTGGTGGCTAGAGCCTTTACTAAGGATCATCTCACCAGCCCAGATAATCTCTTAAATACAAACAGAACTATAAATACTGCAGGAATTTATTGGTGTAGGATGGAGGCTGAAAATATTTTGAAAATCCCAATCAGATTCCAACTCATGAAAACTCTGAATAAATAATAAATCACAAATATAATCTTTCTTATTATTAAATATGATATTCATTTTAGAAGTGCCCCCTGCTAATTTTCAGTTGGCTTTCGACTAGAGTCTAAATGTGGACCTTTTCATGGGCTTATGCAGATGTGCTTAATGTATAAGGGGAGAGAGATCAGAAGGAAAAGTCACCCATCTCACCATCGTACCTACATGTGATTTCATTTGGGCCTTTTTTTTTTTTTCGAGACAGGGTTTCTCTGTGTAGCCCTGGCTGTCCTGGAACTCACTCGGTAGACCAGGCTGGCCTCGAACTCAGAAATCCGCCTGCCTCTGCCTCCCAAGTGCTGGGATTAAAGGCGTGCGCCACCACTGCCCAGCTTTTTGGGCGTTTTCATGTAAGTTCTTCTAGAAATTACTCGTGGATTTCTGCCTTCCCATAACAGCCTGCTGTATCTGTGGTCTTGCTTGGGGTACACTTCTGTTTCGTTGCTTCCAAAAGTTAAAAAAATAAACTGAAAGAATGATCATTTTCCAAATGTTCTATCAGGAAGGAAATTTCACCCAGGGCATTTTTTCAAGGTTTTATGCCAAGTCCAGCATGGCCTTGGTGGGGACAGAGTGACACAGGGTCCTAGTGTGGGTCTCATGAGTGATGATGGCTACAGTGGGTGTAAGGCTTGTTTGTGTAATAATGTACATATTTTCTGGAACCAGTACTAGCAGTGGAGGACTGTTAACATTTGAGACTCCATAATGATTAGAAACAGCAGGAGTCCAGGAGTGGAGGGTAGGGCTATGTCTCAGCAAAATGGTAAACACTGGGGCCTTCAGGACAGCCCTTAAGGCTATGGGAAGGAGATCTAAATACATGAGTTTGAAAATATATAATTTCTCAACTGTGCAAAATATAAGGATGCAATATGGATTATATGAGGGATTTCACGAATCTAAAGGAACAGAAGCAGCCACACTGTGAGCCAGCTTGATAGGAAAAGCAGCCACACTGTGAGCCAGCTTGATAGGAAAAGCACCCACACTATGAGCCAGCTTGTTAGAAACTTACTAAGGAAGCAGATACAGAGGTTTAGGGAGTGGTGATCACAGGAGACTCTACCCAGCTAAGGTTTTTGCTTATGCTTACAAAGGGAGATAGATTCTTGAGTTCAGGGTCAGCCTAAAACAGGGCAGGGTTAGGCCCAGGCATGGTGGAAGCGTAATTTCAGGGCAGGGGTGGGGGGAGGTGGGAGATGACAAATTGTGCTTAACAGAGGCAGGCAGACCTCTGAATTCTTTTGCAGTGTTAAAAGAACAGGTATACTTGCTGTCTCCTAAGAATCAAAGGGCTGGGGTCATGGGACGCTGACTCATAAGGTAATCAAAAGAAAACCTGGAGTAAATGACTGAATTGATACATAAATAAAACACCTGGGCTTTTGATCTGCATGAGATGAGCTAGCAGAAAGCCAAAGCAGTTCTTTTTATAGAATTTTCTCTAGAGAGAGCTGAACTGTTGGGAGAGCAAAAGCAGCACGTCAATAAGTTTTTTTCTAACAGGATTTTTGACTTGGTAGGAAGATCCAATAGTTATTTATAGCAGCTCCAGAGGGCGCTTCCAGTTTTTACTAGAGCTGTCTTAACCAGAGAATTTAGAATAGCAGGAAAAAAAAACCTGTCAGAGCAGAACACAGACACACAGACACACAGACACACACACACAGTGAGAGAAAGACAGAGGGGGGAGAGGGGGGAGAGGGAGGAAGGGAGAGAGAGAGAGAGAGAGAGAGAGAGAGAGAGAGAGAAAGAGAGAGAGAGAGAGAGATTTGGAAAGCCATCTTAGCAGAACCCAGGCTACCAACTTGAACCCATGATTTGATTTTCAATCCTTCCTTTCACCGCTCCCAAGCACTCCTCCTCTCAGAACCCCTCTCCACACCAAGACTGGTCCTTGGCAGTTTGGCTCATTCTACATAAACTCTCAACCAGTGACTTAAGCTCGTTTTATTTTATTTTACTAATATGGAACACAATGATGCAAAAGAAACACCCCCACAGTAGCCTGTCATGGAGTCACAGTCATAGCTGCTCTGAAGCTTTGTAATTTTACTTTGTTTTGAAATGCAATAAATAATTAAAAGCACAATATCTCAAATATCCTCATCAAACCTTTTATTTTTTGCAAAACCTCCCATGTTGTTATATTTGGTGTATTATTTTTAAATAATTTATGTGCTTCCATAAATTAAAGGAACAGTCTCTAGAGCCAACTGTGGGTGATGAAGTAGGACTGGGTGTACAGGGAGGAAGGCTGCTCGCTATAGGCCAAAGACAAGGTACTTGGACCCCACCCCTGATCTTTTCTTTTGAGATGGGGGTCTCACTATGTAGTCCTGACTGGCCTGAGGCTTGCTGTTAAACCAAGCTGTCCTCAAATTCAGAGATCTGTCTGTCTCTGCTGCGATTAAAAGCAAGCATCATGAGGACGAGAAGAAAAGGAGGAGTTAGGAGATGAGAGGGGGGGGGACATGGAGCCGGATGTTCGAGTGTCTCCCCCAGTCAAAGATAGTTGCTATATCTAGGTTGAGTATTAGGTTACACTTCTGATTGTATGGGCATCTTGTTATTGAGCATTACCAAATTTATAAAGCCTTTGATTAACATTAAAAATTGTATAAAAGCAAAAAGGAGGAGGGGGAATGGGATAGAGGTTTTCTAGGGAGGGGGAATGGGAAAAGGGGATGACATCTGAAATGTAAAGAAAATATCCAATAACAACAAAAAAAAAAAAGCAGGCATCATTATGCCCAGCTATGTTCTTTTCAACAAACAATAAATTGCTGGATTTGTTTTGGATATCATTTCCCACTTTTGTAGAATTTTTATGGCTATGACAAACACCTATGAGAGATCATTCCAAAGGGGAAAGGATGACTTTCACACATAGATGTAGGAATTTTCTTCCATGGTTGGTTGGCTCTGTTGCTTTTAGGCCTGTGGCAAGGCAGAATCAATACGGGAAAGGGTCACAATAGAGAAAACCTGTTCACCTCAGGGCAAGCAGGAGGCAGAGGGGGAGACAGGACAAGGGAGACAGGATAAGATCCACCTTTCCAGGGCACTCCCTCATGATTTCCTTTCTTCTGTTGGTTCCCTCACCTCTGATTATTACCTCTAATTAAGGTTGGTCAGTTGCTATTACTGTAATGCTAAATACTGGTCCTGGTTGCCTCAGAGACTAGAGAATCCTCACTACACCAAGTGATGCTATGTAACCTTGTACCTTAATTTAAAATTATTAGTTGAATAAAGATCCAGATAGCCCATAGCTCTGTACAAGAGAGATAGGTAGGGTTTTGTTCCCGGACTTAGGATCTGAGAAGGATCACAAGAGGAGGAGAAGAAGGTGAAGAGAGGAGAGGATGCCACAGGATAGATGAGTCATGAAAACAGGGACATAAGCCTGGATAATTAGAGTTTAGAGCGGCCCAGATAGAACCTGGCAAGTTATAATTCAGGGTTATTGATAGGGAAATAGACATAGTGTAGAAGGTAGATATTTGCCCAGCTCTAGTGCTTTAAAGGCTTAATATAAACATGAAGGTTGTGTACCTTTTATCTGGGAACTGATTGATCAAAGTTGGGGTAGAAACACTCATTGAGATTAAATAATTACCATGACAAGTTACCACAACTGCCACCAGTTACCATGACCACCCAATAAGGCCATTATGACTCTGTCAAGCCTAGCTCCCAGGACTTGAGTCCTCAGTGACTGGCTCTACCAGCCGAGGACAAAGCCTTTCAGTGGCAAACTTCATACCCTAATGCTAACACCAACTGTGGCTCAACTTTTAACTTTTCTATAAATAGACGCTCATGATTCAAAATTGTATGTTCTTTTAAATATTTATTTTTATTTATGTTAATGAGCACATATATCCAGCTGCCGGCGGAGGTCAGAAGACAGTGTCAGATGTCCCAGAACTAGAATTAAAAATGGCTGTGAGCCACCCAAATGCAGATGTTGGGAAATGAACTTTGGTCTTCTAGAAGAGTGGCAAGCCAGCACTTTTGAATACTAAGCCATATTGTGACATTTATTTTTATTATTTAAAGAATTCTTTCTCAGCTAGTTTAAATATTTTAATATTTTCTTATCCACATAACTAATTAGTTTAGAGCATAGACCCTATGACTGTTCCAAACATGTTGAGTAACATACAGGACATATTCAAAGTTAATTACAGTTTCAAATACCAGGTGCAGATTATTAAGTGCCTAGTTTGTAGTGTTAAAAAATCCAGTGGAAACTGTTAAAACATAGTAAGGAAGACATCATTTGAGACCACGGTGGTAATGGAGGCTCTACAGAAACAAGAAAAAGTTTACCAGGCTAAGGCAAATCAGCATGTTCATAGAACACACTGTCACTCTTTTTGTTCTGGGTCATGAACAGTGAAAACATACTGGTTTCATATGAATTTCAGACATGGTTTTCATTCCTTGTGTTTCCCAAGTCGTACATCAGAGGTCCAGGCTTGTGCATCCTCAGTGTCTGCTGCTTCAGATCTTCTGGTTTGTATCTACCACGTCCTTTGTTCCTCTTCAACCTTCAGCCACGGACATGTTAGCCTCTCTCTTTCTTTCTTCCTTCCTTCCTTTCTTTCTTTCTTTTAAAAAATATTTTATTACATTTCAGATGCCATCCCCTTTCCCCTCCCTAGAAAACTCCTATCCCATCCCCCCTTCTCCTTTTTGCTTTAATACAACTTTTTAAAATGTTAATCAAAGGCTTTGGTAATGCTCAATATCAAGATGCCCATACCATCAGAAGTGTAACCCAATACCCAACCTAGATATATCAACTACCCTTGACTGGCGGAGACACACAAACATCTGTCTCCATGTTTCCTAGTTCTCTCTCTCTCTCTCTCTTTCTCTCTCTCTCTGTCTCTCTCTCTCATCACCTAGCTCCTCCTCTCCTTCTTCTCTTCCTCTCCTTACTCCTCTTCTTATCCATGTAAGGCAATCTGGACTGTTGTCTGTTAACTCCTCTCAGCTATTTCTAAATAAAATATAGAGAACACCCTAACAATAAACTTAGAGCCACAAATTTGCTATAGGCCCTTAACTCACAGGCTAACCATCTCAAATCAGTTAGAAAAGTTAAAGAAGGACTGGGCATAAGTCTTGTATTCCTAAATGTGTTATATAGGCAAAATGCCTATAAGAGTAACCATATTAATTTCACTTTTATATTAGTAAGAAGCTCATACCAAGGAAAACCTTGAAGTTGAAATCAAAGTAAATTTTGTACCATTTAAGAAATATAACTCCATCTTAATAACAATTATACATATTTCTACCAGTAGGTTATGGCTCTGCAATAAATCCTAGCTAATCTCCCTGTTCCAACAAAACCACTACTTTTTCCTAGAAAGACAGCCCAATATTAACCACCTCAGTCCCCAAGCTCAGGGAATAGGGACACCGACTCTTCATTAACTTCTTCAAGCTGATTGTGGGTGTTGAGATATTAGAAGAGGGGCAGGGGGAAGAATAAATTGATAAGCCTCTGACACTGTGTCTTCACTGCATCCAGCTGGAATTCCAGGACATCAGAGTTTCGAGCAGGTCTGCTCAGCTCACTTGATGAGTAGATACACCAAGGCTGTGTATTCTAAGATACTGCCTGGGTTAGAGCTCCTGGGAGGCCTGCTTCCTCTGGCTACTGTGAGATTGGGGGTAGTGCTGCCGTCCAGGATCTGCTCCTAGCCTCTCTCTATATATATTTGAATCTTTAAAAAAAATCCACACATAAATAAGAGCATGAAATATTTTTCTTTCTGTAGCTGGTTATTTATTTTATCCTAATGTCCTCCAGGCTCATCCATGTTATGGCAAATGGAGAAGTTCAACTCTTTTTTTAGGGCTGAATAACACTCCATAGTAAGTATGTTCCAAATCTTATCCATGCGTTCATCAACAGACACATTTGTTCCACATCACAGGTACCATGGACATGGGCTGCAGATAGCTGTATTAGGTGGGGGTGTGTATATGCCCAGAAGGGGGCGCTACTCAGTGTACAGGAGTTGTACTGTTGAGAAGGGATGATCTCCATGTTCTCTTCTCTAATAGTTGTGCCAAGCTATGTTTTCTAGCAACAGCACAGAGCCCCCTTCCCTCCATCCTCCCTGACATTTGCATTTCTGTTGGTTTTGCTTTGTTGTTTTGTGAAAATAACATCTTACTAGTATAAAGCGCTCATCTCACAATGATTTAGTTTGCATATTCCAAGATGATGCAGAAAACAATTTATTTATAGGCCTGTTTGTGTGCTATTGGTAAGTTTTAGAAAAATGCCTGGTCAGGTCTTTCGTCCATTAAGACTTCAGGATATTTGTTTTTCTAGCAACGTGTTGTAGGGGTTATTTATAAATTATGGACAACAGGCCTTTATCAGGCACATAATTGGCAAATACTTCTCTGAATCTGTGGGTGCTATCTCATTTTGTTGATTTTGTTATGCAGACGTGGCTTTGTTTTATATTGTCCCAGCTATTTACTTTTGCTTTTGTGGTCTGAGCTTTGGTAGAGTATCCAAAGAAGCATCACCAAGGCCAATGGCAGAGGCTTTGCCTATTTCACTACGTAGGAATGAAGTCTCTGGACTTGCCTTTAGGCCTTTCTCTATTCCCAGTCAGCGTTTGTTTGTGAGGTAGGGTGGCTGTCCAGTTTCATTCTTCAGCCTTTGAAATCCCATTTCCCTTGCACTGTTCACTGAAGACTTGCTCATCTGTCTTTATATTTCTCTTATCAATCTTGGCTGTATGTTTGGATTCATTGCTGACTCCTCTGTTCAATTCCACTAGTCTGTATGTCTATTTTTATGTCAGTGCCATGCTGTTTTAATTACTATAACTTTACGAAATAATTACAAAACAGGGAGTGAGATATCTTCAACTTGTGGCAATAATAAGGGCTTGTTCTTTTCCAGAGCTTAATAATGTTTATTCTTCTTCCTCAAAGCTGTTTGATTACTCAGGCTGTTTTATGTTCCCTTATGCATATTAAGAAATTTATTCTATGAATGCGTTTGGGATATTGCTTGAATTTAAATTTAAAATTACTTTGAGTGGTACAATACCATGAGCTTGAGTTATCTCACCATTCATTTATGTTTACTTCAATTCATTTTAACCATTGTTTAATGGTTTTCAATTTATAGAACTTTGACTTCCCTTATATTTTTTAATGTTCTCAAAATGAAATTATTTTTCTTGACTTGATCTCCCCCTCTCCTTTTTTCTGTCCTCCCTACCACCCTCTTCTCTCTCTTTCTTTTTCTCTTTCTCTCCCTCTTTCTTCCTTCCTTCCTTCCTTCCTTTCTTTCTTTCTTTCTCTTCCTCCCCTTCTTTCTTTCTTTCTTTCTTTCTTTCTTTCTTTCTTTTTTCTTTCTTTTTTCTTTCTTCCTTCCTTTCTTTCTCTCCCTCCCCTCTTTCTTTCTTTCTCTCTTTCTTTCTTTCTCTCTTTCTTTCTTTCTTTCTTTCTCTCTTTCTTTCTTTCTTTCTTTCTCTCTTTCTTTGGCAGAGAATTATGTAGCCCAGGCTGGCCTCTAACTTGCTATGATGCCAAAGATAGTCTTAAACACCTCATCCTCCATGTATCATGCTACTGGAGATCAAACCCTGGGCTTCACGCATTCTCCATCTTAAATCCCACAGAAGGAATGTGTAGAAAGATTTGAGCATTGGGTTAGTTGGACTAGAAGGTTTTCAGTGTCTTGCTGTTCTCCTCCTCCACTGTCCTGCTGGCTTTCGAGACAGGAAGCTGCAAACAGAATTGCTTTAGAAGTGGCACCTCTGCCTCTGACCTTTGACCTTGCATTCTGCATTCTCTTGTTTTGACTTTCAAGTTCCTCAGTAGATGCCAATCTCTTCCTTTGTGTCCTCCGTAAGATTTAAAATAAATATGATTCCTGACTCATTGCCTCTTTAGAAACATGAGTTAAAAATGCACATATTTATTAATTTATGAAAATCTCCTTTTTAAAAAAATACTTTGATTTTCATAGTAAATATGATTTTGAACTTTTCCAACTTATTAAGATTTGTTTTGAGTCCTAATACATGGCTAGTTTATAGAGTATTCCATATGGGCATCTCCTATTGATGCAAATGTTCTAGTCTGTTAGGACTATTTGGTCAACATGTGATTTGAGCCCAATACTTCTTTGTTGGTTTATTTGACTGTTTTAACTCCACCATCAAAAGATGGACCACGAAGCCCCTTGCTGCTTCTGGCATTGCTTTCTTCCTTCATGTTTCTCACTGTTATATTATTTCCTCAGGTGTTCCTCACTGTTATATTATTCCCTCAGGTGTTCCTCACTGTTATATTATTTCCTCAGGTACTTCTCACTGTTATGTTATTCCCTCAGGTGTTCCTCACTGTTATATTATTCCCTCAGGTGCTTCTCACTGTTATGTTATTCCCTCAGGTGTTTCTCACTGCTGTATTATTCCCTCAGGTGTTTCTCACTGTTATATTATTCCCTCAGGTATTTCTTACTGTTATATTATTCCCTCAGGTGTTCCTCACTGTTATATTATTCCCTCAGGTGTTTCTCACTGTTATATTATT
>JANHMN010000022.1:1325340-1374620 GCA_030674055.1 Rhabdomys pumilio | reverse complement strand
AGAAAGAAAGAAAGAAAGAAAGAAAGAAAGAAAGAAAGAAAGAAAGAAAGGAAGGAAGGAAGGGGGAAAGGGAGAAAGGGAGAAAGAAAGGGAGAAAGAAAAAAGGAAGCTTTCAAAATAATGACTGTTAATGTTGGCTGTGTGTGGAGCCTTCCTTACCATTTGGGGAAAATGAGGGAATGTTAAACAGAAGATGCATTTGACTCTGTGCGAGTGTCCTTCTGTCTCTAGGTCTTGTGTTCACTCGTAGAACCCTTAAGAACCTTTTCTGGGAGTGAAGACAAGAGAGAAGAAAGGAGTAAGAAGAGATGGAGGGTGTTCCGTTCAGGAAATTTTCCCCAGTGCCTATGTGTTCGAGGCTCTTCCCCACTTTCTCTTCTATTAGATTCATGGTTTTGTGTGGAGGTCCTTGATCCATTTGGACTTGAGCTTTATACAAGAGGATAAAAATGGATCGATTTGCATTCTTCTACATGCAGACCACCAGTTGAACCAGCACCATTTGTTGAAAATGCTGTCTTTTCCCACTGCATGGTTTTAGCTTCTTTGTCAAAGATGAAGTGACCATAGGTGTGTGGGTTCATTTCTGGGTCTTCAGTTCTATTCTATTGATCTGCTCCATTATTTTTATAGCAGCCTTATTTATAATAGCCAGAAGCTAGAAACAACCCAGATGTCCCTCAACAGAGGAATGGATACAGAAAATGTGGTACATTTACACAATAGACTATTACTCAGCTATTAAAAACAATGACTTCATGAAATTTGCAGACAAATGAATGGAACTAGAAAATCTCATCTTGAGTGAGGTAACTCAGACACAAAAGAACACACATGGTATGTACTCACTGGTATGTACTCACTAATAAGTGGATATTAACCCAAAAGCTCACAATGCCCATGATACAACCCACAGACTATATAGAGTGTAGAAAGAAGACCAGGGTGTGGATGCTTCAGTCCTGCATTGAGGGGGGAACAGGACTACAGTGAGAGGCAGAGGAGGAGGGATACCTGGGAGTGAGAGAGGAAGGGGAGGAAGTAAGGGGGGCAGTATCAGGAACTGGAGGAAATGTGAGAAAGGTACAGAGGGTCAAGAAATCGAACAAAAATATGTTTGGAGGAACTGGGGATAGCCACTGGAGGGTCCTAGACATCAGGGAAACGTGAGGCTCCCGGGATGCAATGGGAATGACTTTAGCCAAAATGCCCAGAGAAGGGGGGAGATAGAATCTGTTAAGGCCACCCCCTTAGGCACAGCTCCTGGTCAAGGGATGGGGTCACCTACCCATTTAAAAGTTTTTAACCCAGAAATGTTCCTGTCCAAAGGAAGAACAGGGACAAAAAAATGGAACAGAGACTGGAAGAAGGGCCAACAGGGGACTGCCCCACCTGAGCATCCATCATGTCTGCAGACACCAAACCCAACACTGTGGCCATGGTCAAGAGGCTCTTGCTGACAGGAATCTGGTGTGGTGGTTCCTTGGGAGGTCTGTCCAGCAATTGACCAATGCAGATGTGGATGCTGGGAGCCAACCATCAGGCTGAACTCAGGAAACCTGGTAGGGGAGCTGGCAGAAGGACTGGAGGAGCGGAGGGGTATTGCAACCCCATTGGAAGAACAATATAGGCTGGCCAGACCACCCAGTTCTCCCAGAGTCTAGACCACCAACCAAGGAGTGTACCTGGAGGGATCCATGGCTCCAGATACATATGTAGCAGAGGATGGCCTTACCTGACATCAATGGAAGGGGAGGCCCTTGCTCCTATGGAGGTTTGATGCTCCAGCTTAGGGGGATGCTGGAGCAGTGGGGCCAGAGAGTGTGGGTGGGTGGGGGAACACTCTCCTACAGGCAAAGGGGGGAGGGCAGATGTGGGATGGGGGGTTGGTGGAAAGGTAACCGGAAAGTGGGATATCGTTGAGCTGTAAACGAATGGAAAGATTAATTAATTAAAAAGGGGGGGGGTGATGGAGGGAAAGGACCACTTACTCCCTCAAGGGGGCGCTGTTCCCATCTCACACATTCATTGATTCTCTGCTTTAGGCAACATTGTCGCTTAGGGATTCATGCACACTGGACATTTGCTGACAAAGCTTAGTTTGGATTTTCAAACTATTAATGATTTTTCCCCCCTGTGATTGTTGTAGAATGGTTTTATCCTTCAAGTTTCCATGAAGTTGATAAGATTAGAAAGACCTGGAAATGTTAATAGAATCAGGGATAAAATAGTTTTCTTAGTATGTGACAGGAAAGTTGACATAGAAGAGCCAAACAAAGGACTCCTTAAGAAGAAAAAGACTACCTTCTCACATGACAGAGTCAGCAGTCCAGGCCAGGAAAAGTTATCAGGAGAGGCTTCAAAAACGTTTCTCTCATTTGCAAGAGTAGCAGAGATTCACAAAATGTTTCTTTTACTTGCAAGAGTAGCTGAGGTTCACAGCACAAAACCATCCATTTGTCTGTTTGTTTCATTGACTGCTCTCTTAGTTACGTTTTCTATTGCTGTGATAAAATACCATGGCCACGTAACTTAGAAAACAAAGTGTTTAATGGTCTTACAGTTCCATCAGGCTAGAATCCGTGATGGCGGAGCAAAGGCGTAGCAACAAGAACAGCAGAGCGTACATTTCAAACCCCAAGAAGAAAGTCGAGTGCACACTGGGGATGAAGCCAGTCTTCTGAAAACTTCCTCCTCCAATGAGACCATACACCCCGATCCTTTTTAAACAGTTCTACCCACTGGGGATCAAGCTTTCAAACATATGACTCTATGTAGACCATTCTCACTTAAACCACCACAGCTGCTTAGTTAGCCTGTTAGCTAAACTAGGAGTAAGGATGAGAGAAGACAGAGAAACACACAGGTACCATATCTGGACTATCAGGAACCGGATGGATAAACAAACAAATATTCACTTTCGTCATACCACACTCAAAGTGCGTGAGCATTAGCTTTATTTATGATCAGTAGAAAATGGGGCATGAGGTAGGTGATTAAAATTGATAATTCAGAAATTTCCTTTACGCCTACTTGTTGGGAATTATTGCCTAATGTCTGGGGAAGACAAGTTAAGTTCTGTTGCCTGAAGCCTCTGTATGTCGGTGTTTTCCGTTTTGCATTTGTATGTGTAGTAGAGGAAACTATACAAAATCCTCTTCGAAAGCTCAAAAGCAGTGGCTATAGTGCCCTGCTTAGTGCATAGGTCACTCTATGATGTAGAACTCAATCAGGAAATGGAAGGTTTGATTTATTATTTATTTGGAAGAATGAAATGAAGTTCTACATGCCCTTAGCAAGGTTAGCAGTATGGAAGACGTCACAGAGATGGCAGGTACTACTTGAGCAGAACTGAAGAGTCGGGCTTGAAAAATACTCAGAACAATTAATCCAGAATATAGAGAATAAATAAATGTGAAACTAAAACAACACATATAAATGGCCTGTAAGTTACATTAAAGAAGTAAAAACCTTCTGTTGTCATCCT
The DNA here is from genome assembly GCA_030674055.1 of Rhabdomys pumilio. Lineage (NCBI taxonomy): Eukaryota > Metazoa > Chordata > Mammalia > Rodentia > Muridae > Rhabdomys > Rhabdomys pumilio. The sequence goes on along the minus strand of JANHMN010000022.1, from coordinate 1,371,133 downwards.
GAAAAAACGGATCCTTGACTGAATACTGTCTGCTAAATACTGTTTCTAAGGAAACACTCCGTAAGTTACAAAGAGGAGAAAATTGTTTTGCTTGATTGAGAGTATCTTTCAGAAATATTTATAGCTACAGATATTTCCATCTGTGTTAGGAGAAAATAAAATAGGCTTTAATTTCCATTTATGCACTATGTAGAGGAACTGATATACTATAGTAATGAAGACATTTGACCAAGAAGGCAACAGCTCTGAGACCTCCATGCTGGTATGAACAGAAATATACAAAACCTAGTGTATGCACTACTGTATGACTGGAGAGCTGACTCAGTGGCTACAAGACTGTACTGCTTTCAAAGAGCTCAGTCCTCAGCACCAATTTTGGTGGCTCAAAACTGCCTCTAACTCCAGACCTATGGATTCACTGCCTTCTTCATACACACACACACACACACACACACACACACACACACACACACATATATATATATATATATATATATATATATATATATATATATATATATAAAATTTAAAAATAATATAAAAAATCTTTAAATCCAAATTAATTTTCCTCACACCAAAGGTTATTTCAGACATGGCACAAAGAGCAGGCTGATTGCACAAATTCATTCACCTCTGTTCCAATGCTCAATTCCATAAATTAGATCAACAAAGAAGAAAGAACGGAGGCCAATAGCAGATGAGAGACTTTTGCCATATTGGGAACGTGGCAAGTGATTGGATGAGCAATGTCTGAAGGAAGAGTGAGGGGAACTCAACTGTGTGCACTGTGCTGTCCTAGGGTCAGCCTCAGAGACAATGGCCACACACCACAGTGTGAGAGGCAAACAAGGGACAGAGCTAAAACGAGAGGCAATAGTTGACAGATTATATGCAGAGCTTGTATAACCCCTATGGCATCTCTCATCCAACACCAGCACCACTATATCTGTCCTCAGAGGAACACAGAGCCCCAGAAGAACTGCTCATAATCTGCCAGGAGAGGCTTTCAAAATGCTTCATTTCCCTCTGGCCACCTAACGACCAAACTGACAAACTTCTGAGGATTTTCCTGTTTCCTCCCAAATATTACATTACTTTTGAGGTTAGTCTCTGATGGTCCATTTTAATTTTCAACTTGATACTATATAGAATCACCCGGGAAGAGAGTCTCGGTGAGGTACTGTCTGGATTAGCTTGGTGCTCTTGTCAATGTTCTATTGCTGTGAAGATACACGATGACCATAGCAACTCTTATAAAAGAAAGCATTTACTTGGGGCTTGCTTACAGTTTCAAAGGTATTCATTGTCATAGTGACAGGAAGTATGGGGCTTTGGAAAAGGAACTGAGAGTTCTATATCTGGATTTGCAGGCAGCAAAGGAGAGTGAGAGGGCACTGGACAGGGCTTGAGCATTTGAAAGCCTAAAGCCCAACCCCACTGACACACTTCCTCCAACAAGGCCACACCTCCTAATTCTGTCAAGTAGCACCACCCGCCAAGGACCAAGCATTCAAATCCAGAGCCTATGGGGCCATTCCTGTTCAAACTTCCCCAGCTGACCTGTAAGGAAGTTTCCTGGTTGGGTTAATTGAGGTAGGAAGATCCGCCCCGAGACTAGGCTTGCTTTCTGAAGGCGACACAGATGGCTGAGCTGACCAACTGCCGCTGTGACAATAGTAACAGCTCTGCAGCTGAATGTGTTTAGTGATGAACAATGAGACATTTCTAAACTTTTGAGTTCTGGATGCTAGCCTACCTTCATTGAAAGGGTGGCTGCAGGAGACACCCTCGAGAGTGACACTAATAACATTTTTTTGTAAATGTTCATTTTTAAGGCTAGTTGAAATGTCTAATTAAATGTACTCCAGGCTATATATAAGGGTCTGATAACATAAACATAATACCTAAAAAAGAGACACCTAATTTCCTTTTAAGACCGTAGTTTTCAGCCTTCCTAATGCTGAACCCCTTTAATACAGCTACTCATGTTGAGGTGCCCCCAACCATAACATTATTTCATTGTTATGTCAAAACTCTAATTTTGCTACTGGTTATGAAACAAAATGTAAATATCTGATATTTCTGATGTTGTTAGATGGCTCCTGTGAAAGGGATATTAAATCCTCAAAGGGGTCTCGGTCCATAGGTTAAGAACCACTGTTTTATGATTTCATGTCTACCATTGAGATAGCTGGTCCTGGAACTAGTGATATTTCTCTATGTGTTGACTTTGTGGTCTACCAGCTAGTATGTCTCCAGGCATAAGGAAATGAAACCCCAGATTCACATATGATTCATTCAACTGACTAGAAATTCATGGAACAAATTAAATCAATAACTAGAACTTTAAAAATTGAGATGGCAAGCACAAAAGTTTATTGATGCAAATACACACTGTTAGAGAAGGAGGTGGACAGTGGCTGTTGGGTGTGTCTTTGTGGGCAGCTGTAGGAGAAGGCAGCTGGAATGGTATTGAAGGGGACCATCTCTACCAGAAGGAAGGTTCTCAGCATGTCAGAAGGCCACCACCTGTAGAGAGTCTCTGCAGTGAAAGTTTGGCATTGGTAAACCATGAAGCGGAAAGGGTCTGAAGCCTTGGTAACCAAGGCTCACAAAAAAGTCCATTTGCTCTTGGGCAGGGGGTAGGCCCAGCATGTCCACGTGTGTTCTTGTGAATGTTTTCCTGTGTGCTCTTAGTGGAAGCTACTATAGTTTACTTATTCCTTTAACAGCACAGACTGGTCAAAGTTCTTATATCTTCACTATTATGTAATTGCTACTCTGATCTTATTTTATTTTTCTGATTATGTCTATTCATCCTGTCTTGTCAGACCCTTTTATTTAGCCTGAAGTACATTTACTTAGACATTTCAAACAAGAATATGTTCTATTGGCTACTTCGGTTTTTAGCTTTACAACTTGTATATATTTTTTAAAAGCTGTGATTTCTCTTTACAGTACAATTTGTATATACCTCAAATGTACAATTGATGTGGAGATATAATTATGCCAGTGCTTGAGTCAGACTGATGGGGACACTGCCTCAGCAGTGCGTAACAGTTAGTTTCCTTTCTTCTCTGGAGTCACCTTCTTGGGATAATCCCCAGAATTCTTATCAAAGTAAAGGACTAACCATGGAACTGGCACTCAGAGGCGGATTCTCAAAGCCAAGCATCTTACCTGGCCCTAAAAGCTAGTTCTCTGTCTGTGTGTCAAGATATCCTCAGGGAAGCCCTGTTGCCCTTGCTGAAGCATTCTTCCCAGAAGAATATATTGCTACAAACATGCAGGCTGAGGCCCGGCTTCATTCAGTGCTATAGGCTGAGGTATGAGCATCTTTAAGGACATGGAAGAAGAAGCCACATTTTCACTCCCACACACTCGGACTCTGAGGCCATCTGTGTTAAATCTAACTCTACAGCCCGTCCTATTTATGTAGTCACATCATTTTCTCAGGATGATGGCATTGGGACAAGATCTCTGTCTGCTGCACGTGGTGAGTAAAAACAAAGAAGGGACATTTTGCATGGTAGTCATGTCCACCCATGAAGATTCTTGTAAACATGCAACAAAGAGCCTTGAACTCGAGTAAAAATTAGAACGGCCTCATTCACCTCACTGTGAGAAAAGGCAGATGGTTCACAGAGGAAAAACACTGTGGCCAACTCAAACAATTGAACATTGGTTGGGGCAGAAAGATCCCTGTGTGTCTTTTTAAAAAATCATATAGCATACCCAATAAAATGATTCTATTGAAAGCAGCAGCAATAAAGAAATCATAGAGATCTGTTTGAACACCACACACTGACCAAAGCAGTGTAGAAAGAATCGAGATTCTTTAAAGGGACAAAAGGAAAGAACAAAGACCCTAGGCAGCTAAATGGAAGCAGGGTTTGTAATGATGGAACTCAGGTTCAAGGGCTTTGTGCTCAGAGACCCTGAATGCAAAGCTTCACGGGGACCAAGAAATAGAAATGACTACCCCACAATTTTCCAACGCTACTAGCTGCTTCTCTTCATTATCCAAGTAAGGTTTTCTGGTCCCACTGGTTTTGAAAAGTCAAGTACTATTAATGACTAGAGGTCTCAAGTCATTTTCTGAAAATCCACTTCATTTGGAAACAAGACAATGTTCAGCTACATGGAAAAGCCAAGACCAGGTTTTTCCTTGTGTGGCAAGAGGAGCCGTGAACAAAGAGTGAGCATCTATGAGTCAGTGTCTGGGATGAAGGCTGAGGCATATGGGATTACAGCCAGCAAAGAAGGGGATCAAATAATTATGCACCCACAGCAATGGGGATGATAGTATTTGTTCTGTCTAATCCTTACCCCAGTGATGACTAACTCAATCCTGGGTGCACAACAAAGCACACCTAAATCTCTTTTAGAACAAAATAAGCTAAATTCAGATCAGGAGTACATCAAGACTCTTTGTGACACCTTCCATAGAGACAGGTTCTAGATTGGCTAAGAAAACCAAGTTTATGAGAAGGGTCTGGAGGAGGTCCAGCACATGAAAGCCTCCAGCCACACAGAATGCACAAAGACTACCAGGGTAGAAAGGCACATTAGCTCCAGCCTTCTGGGTGGAAAACATGTTTTGCATTCCTTCCTTTGAAGGAACAACCCTGTGTACTTAACACTCTAGCCTACAGGTCACATGAAAATCCCAGACTGGTAGGGCCCAGGCATGGTATAAGCATGTAAGAATCAAGGTGATTTCCCCTCCACTGTTAGGACACTGTTTAGTTATCTATCTTTTCTTAGTTACTTAGTTCATTTTAGTTCAGTTCAGGAGGTGTTAGCAAACTACCATAGACATCATACAAAGAGGAAGTACAAGGTCAAGCCACTAACAGATTTGGTATCTGCTGAGGGTTTGCACTCTCATTCATAGATGGCTGCTTCTAAACACACCTTCACTTTGTGTTATAACAGTCTTTTCCATAGGCCATTAATCCTGTTAAAAAGGGCAGACCAGAGAGCCCTCATAAGCTAATTATGTCCAACAAGTTCTACCTTTTAACATGATCACCTTGGTGATGACATGTTAAGACTTCAGTTTGTGGCAAAATGCTTTGTGATGGTTTGTCTATGCTTGGACCAGGGAGTTGCACTATTAGGAGGTGTGGCCTTGTTGGAGCAGGTGTGTCTCTGTGGGTGTGGGGTTTAATACCCTAGTCCTAAATGCCAGGAAGTGAGTATTCTGCTAGCAGCCTTCAGATGAAGATGTAGAACTCTATTCTCAGGTCCTCCTGTACTATGCGTGCCTGGATGCTGCAATGTTCCTGCCTTGATGATAATGGACTGGATCTCTGAACCTGTAAGCCATCCCCAATTGAATGTTGTCCTTATAAGAGTTGCCTTGTGGGTTCCTTCTGGTCTGGGCCTGAGCACTGAGCAGATCCTGGGTGGCAGCTCTGCCCTCAATCTTACAGAACCCAGAGGAAGCAGGCCTCCCAGGAGCTCTAACCTGGACAGTATCTTAGGTAAGGAGAAAGCAACACCCGCCCCAAACAGGGAGGAACTGGAACCCATTAGGACCCAGGAAGTCACTCTTGGCCCAGCATTGGTTCCTTCCTGTCTGCGCCTGAGCACTGAGCAGATCTTGAGCTCCAGCTCTAACCCCAGTAATAACACCCACCCCACACAGTTCTGACACAACCAAGATAATAGGAAAAACAGGTTCCAGTCAGAGACAAGGCAGGTAGCACTAAGGAGATCCAGATGGTGAAAGGCAAGTGCAAGAACATAAGCATCAGCAACCCAGGGTACTTGGCATCATTAGAACCTAGTTCTCGCACACAAGAAAGTCCTGAATTCCCCATATCACTAGGAAAGTAAGATTCAGATTTAAAACCACTTCTAATGATGATGATAGAGGACTTTAAGAAGGACATAAATAAAACTCTCAAAGTATTTGAGGAGAACACAGGTAAACAGGTAGAAGCCCTTAAAGAGGAAACACAAAAATCCCTTAAAGAATTACAAGAGAACACAGCCAAACAGGTGAAGGAATTGAACAAAACCACCCAGGACATAAAAATGGAAGTAGAAACAATAAAGAAATCACAAAGGAAGACTACCCTCAAGATAGAAAACCTAGGAAAGAAATCAAGAGTCATAGATGCAAGCATCACCAACAGAATACAAGAAATAGAAGAGAAAATCTCAGGTGCAGAAGATACGATAGAAAATATTGACAGAACTATCAAAGAAAACACAAAATGCAAAAAGTTCTTAACACAAAACATCCAGGAAATCCAGGACACAATGAGAAGACCAAACCTAAGGATATTAGGTATAGATGAGGGTAAAGATTCCCAATTTAAAGGGCCAATAAATATCTTCAACAAAATTATAGAAGAAAACTTACCTAACCTAAAGAACAAGATGCCCATAAACATACAAGAAGCCTATAGAACACCAAATAGACTAGACCAGAAAAGAAATACCTCTTGTCACATAATAATCAAAACACCAAGTGCACAATACAAAAAAAGAATATTAAATGCAGTAGGGAAAAAAGACCAAGTAACATATAAAGGCAGACCTATCAGAATTATATCAGACTTCTCATCAGATACCATAAAAGCTAGAAGATGCTGGACAGATGTCATACAGATCCTGAGAAAACACAAATGCCAGTCCAGGCTACTATACCCAACAAAACTCTCAATTACCATAGATGGAAAAACCAAGATATTCCACAACAAAACCAAATTTACACAATATCTTTCCACAAACCCAGCATTACAAAGGATAATAGCAGGAAAGCTCCAATACAAGTAGGGAAATTATACCCTAGAAAGAGCAAGAAAGTAATCCTCTTCCATCAAATCCAAAAGAAGATAGCCATGCAAAGATAATTTCACCTCTAATAACAAAAATAACAGGAAGCAACAATCACTGGTCCTTAATATCTCTTAACATCAATGAACTCAATTCCCCAATTAAAAGACATAGGCTAATTGACTGGATATGTAAACAGGACCCAGTATTTTGGTGCATACAGGAAATGCACCTCAGTGACAAAGACAGACACTACCTTAGAGTAAAAGACTGGAAAACAAATTTTCAAGCAAATGGTTCTAAGAAACAAGTTGGAGTAGCCATTCTAAAATGTCCAGCCCGAGAACACAAAGGGAGGGACTCATGGCTCCACCTGTATAGGTAGTTGAGGGTGACCTTGCCAGGCATCAGTGGAAGTGGACAGCCTTGGTACCTGAACGTTTGGATTTTCTAGTGTTGGGGAATTCAAGAGCAGAAAGGCGAGAATGGGAGGATGGTGGAAGTACACCCTCATAGAAACTCCCAGAATTATTTGGATTAGACATGACAGAGGCAGGCCACCAGAAGACTAGATTCCAGAATTCAAACAAAAAATTATCTTGATACTAAAATTTGTTTTGAGAATTGTATATTGCAGAATACACAGCCTTGGTGTATCTGCTCATAAAGAGAGCTGAGCAGACCTGCTCGAAACTCTGATGTCCTGGAATTCCAGCTGGATGCAGTGAAGACACAGCATCAGAGGCTTATCAATTTACTCTTCCTCCTGCCCCTCTTCTAATATCTCAATGCCCACAATCAACTTGAAGAAGTTAATGAAGAGTTGGCGCCTCAATTCCCTGGGCTTGGGGACTAAGGTGGTTAATATTGTGCCATCTTTCTAGGGAAAAATAGTGGTTTTGTTGGAATAGGGAGGATTAGCTAGGATTTATTGCAGAACCATAACCTATTGGTAGAAATTACTTTGATTTCAAATTTAAGGTTTTCTTTGGTATGAGCTTCTTATCAATATAAAAGTGAAATTAACATGGTTACTCTCATAGGCATTGTGCCTATATAACACATTTAGGAATACAAGGCTTATACTCAGTCCTTCTTTAACTTTTCTAACTGATTTGAGATGGTTAGCCTGTGAGTTAAGGGCCTATAGCAAATTCATGGCTCTGAGTTTATTGTTAGGGTGTTTTCTATATTTTATTTAGAAATAGCTGAGAGGAGTTAACAGACAACAGTCCAGATTGCCTTACATAGATAGTTGGTTTTCAAAACATCAGAAGTTTACAGAATTGATGTTACAAACATTTTTGTATTAATGTTCATTTTGATTAGAGACCTGTCTGCTCCTGACAGCTTCCTGTCTTCTTAGAAGAATTTGAACATCTTTGGAGTTACTCCAGTTGTGGTGAGACAGTCACTAGGCAAGAATTGCCTCTTTTTATCTATAGACAAATTACTGTCCAGAAAAGGACACACTTGTGGAATAGTTGACTGGTTATGTCTGCCTAGACAGAGTAATCAGCCCTTAATAATTCTGCATCTTAATAAGGTCTGTCAGATGATCCTGGGCCAGAAGGCTGAAGATCGAATGCTCCAACGTTTTGTAGTAAAAGGACTGTCCAGGTGTTCAGTTGTCTCTATAATTTGGCTAAGTTTTAGAAGTTCTGCTTTGTGTTTCCCATAATTTCATTTAACTCAGTCATTCTGGATTTCTGACAGGGTTGAAGACTTACAGTCTCATAGCCAATCCTGGCTATTTACTTTGAGAGAAAAGATTTGAGAGGATGTTTTTCAGCTGACATTCATTCTAAAGCCAAGAAAAAAAGCCAGGTTCAGAACTAAGTCTCTTAGTTAGGAGAGATGACAGAGGTTCTGGTTAGTCAACAAAATGATGGACTAGGTATTAGGTCTATCTTGTACCTTACTAACACAAATTGGCATAGTTATGCTTTAATTGTATTTTGAGAGAAAAGTTTTATTTTAACAGGAAGGGTAATATGTAGGAGGAGCTAAGGTGGGAGGAGTAAGAAGAGGAAGAGGAGGAATAAGAAGAGGAGGAGAGGAGAGGCTAGGTGAAGAGAGAGGGGGGGGGAACATGGAGGTGGATGTTCATGTGTCTCTGCCAGTCAAAGATAGTTGATATATCTAGGTTGGGTATTGGGTTACACTTCTGACTGTATGGGCATCTTGTTATTGAGCATAACCAAACTTATAAAGCCTTTAATTAACATTAAAAAATTGTATAAAAGCAAAAAGGAGAATGGGGGATGGGATAGGGTTTTTCTAGGGAGGGGAAATGGGGAAAGAGGATGGCATCTGAAATGTAAATAAAATATTCAACAAAAAATAAAATAATTAATTTATTAATTTAAAAAAAGAGTTACCCTGTTCATGGTGTTTGTTCACAGTAGTAAACCCCTAACTAAGACATGCTCTCACTCCAAACAAGGTGACATGTAGTTATATACTATTTTCATGTCACTAACTAGTCTTCAGTAAAATCATTTCCAAGGGAGCATTGGGTAGATAACCCAAAACTCATTCCTTATTGTTGGTTATTTAAAAGATTGTTAATTTTTCCAGTTTATAATTAAAACTATAACACAAACCATCACACAAGTTTTTATAGCTATATTTATCATTGAGACTTATTGACATAAGTAAATATTGCCTTTTCTTGTATTTTTGTCAGACATTTATTTAAAGAGTTAACACAGATTTTACAGTAACACAGAATTAGAATTCTGCATCTTGGTTGTTTGCTGTGTTGCACTTTTTGAATTCTGGTCTTTTGAATTCTGGTATATTTAGCAGTAGTCTTGACATCTACCTAGTATAGCCACTAGAACTCCCTAATTGGGAAAACTGTAGAATATCTTAGACCATTCTTTGTCCTTCTGGGGAGGAAGTGCTATGCAGTTTCCCAGGCTTTAGTGAGAAAATTTAGCGAGAGACAGGGCACAGTCCCTTATGCTCTAACGCCTTCCTAGAAAACATGTGCTAGGAACAGACACTTCTGAATACTCAGAAATTCGTGATTATTTATAGGGTTGAGGTTACCTAAGTAGATCGCTCCTTGTTGTATATTCAAGGGGCTCGATATTCTGTGAGAGCTATGTGTGCATCCATGTTTACTGTTGTTCTAGTCTATTAAGAATAGCAAGGAAATGGAATCAGCTTAGACACCACAAACAGATGAAAAGAATATGTATGGATATACACAATGGGATTTTACTCAGCTGTAAAGAAAAACAAAATTTCAGGAAAATGGATGAATCTGGAATTATATTGAGGGAGGAAATCCAGACCCAGGAAAACAGACACTGCATGATCATACAGATCCTTGATTTTGTGGTTTTGTCTCTTTCCTCCACCTTTGGAGCTGGGGACTAAACCAAGGGCCTTGTGCTTGGTGGGCAATCATGGTACCACTGAGCTAAACTTTCAACTCTAGACTCTAGCTTTTAGTGTGTGTGTGTGTGTGTGTGTGTGTGTGTGTGTGTGTGTTTGTATGGGTTAGAGTGTAAGCATGGGACATGAAACTAGAAAGGGAGCCACAGAGAGAGAAGGAAGTGCTGAGGAAGAGGGAGAAGACTAAGGTCACTTGTAGGATGAAGACAGATGAGAGCTTCGGAGGGGGAAGGACGAAAGAGTGGGGTGTGGATGATGGAGAACGGGAAGGTGAATTAATGAGCACAAATGGTGTTTGAAAATACCACAATGAAATACATTAATAATATAATACACTAACTGATAAATAAAAAAGTCTTTAAAAACAAACAGGTATGTATCTGGGCCCTCAAACCTACCACTACTCTGTATTCTCCAAGGCAGAATATAAACAGACAGTGGCTAGATCATATACATCAAAAGAAAATGACCTTCAGTCTCTGCCACAACCAGCTTGAAAGCCAAACCATGAGGTCCTCAACCATCTCCCCAGGATGGACAGCACTATCTGTAACTGTTCATCACTCTCCTATCTGCCCAGTTTCTAATTCAGGACAACCCAAGCAAGACAGCTCTCCAGAAGTAAACACACAGCTTCCACTTAGCCTGTCTTCAGCCTGGTGATGCCAAAGTCCTCCTCCAGCATGTGTGAAGCTCTCTCCGTTTCCTCACTGCCAAGCTTATTGGCTTCCCTTGCCAGCCTTTGCATCTTTGCTTAGTGGTTAGCGACTTCCTGGCTATGCAGCAAGCCCTGACAAAACAGTCTCTGAATGTTCCCCTTAGAGCTGTCTGCATTTATTTCAACTGTTCTTACTGGCGGGCAAGATATTTATTTTATTAGTGGAAACTAACAAGAATGTATCATCTGGTATTCAGGTTTTAGATGCAGACTTTTGGGGAATTGTTTGGGAAAGACAGCTTTCTAGTACCTGGAGATGTCTAGGTCTGTTAGAAAGCCACGGCCCCTCCTGGGATTGAAATGGGGGAAGCTCTCACAAAAGGGCAGATCACACAGTCCCTGCTGTTTTGGTATCTAGGCAACCTGAAATTAATTCCCAGGATTACTGTTATACAAATTTACACGAAGCACTAAACCTGATGTATTTTTGTCAGAGTGGAGAAGCAGAGGGCAGAACAGGTTCCTGTATCTCCTTCAAGAGCATGACCCCGAGGACCTACCTCTGTCTACTAGCACTGCCTCTCAGAGGTCTACCAACTCCCTGCATTGCTGATGACCAAGCATGCCTTGCTTGGTATTGTATTGCTGAGACATGCATGCCTTTGGGAACATTCTATGTCAATGCTAGTGCTGAATACACCATTGAGTATCTATCATACATCACTATTTCTGACAGGGAACCTACTTCCCTGGTAATGAAGTGTGTCAATGGGCAGATTCTTATAGGAGATGACTATATTCTCTGTATCTAACCTGGAGCAGCTGGTTTATAATAGTCAATAAAAGGCCAAATAATGACACTAGTAACATACACTTTGCAAATTCAGGGTGTGGTCCTACTAATGTGGCATGTGCTGCAACTCAAAACCCAGCACTGCACTTTCAATCAAAGTGTGAAGACTAGACCTATGGAATGGTGATGAGATTTCTCAAGGTTAAGGGGAAGGATCTAGTCATGAAGTATGTTATAATCCATAGAAGGAGTATGTCCAGTAGAGGACACAAGAATGGCTCCAGTCAACTGGAAGTGAAGACATTGAGCTGGTAGTTATGGGACCCACATTTCATCAAGGTAACAGGCAGAAATGGGGACCATGTTGCAGTTTTATGTGATAGCTCGTGACTTGCCAGAGATTTGTGGTTAGTGATTCATGATGGGGGCATACTAGTGTTTGTAGTGGCCAGTAGTGACCCTGGGACATAAAGCTCTAGATATCTGTTGTGTCCAGCAAGCCTACCTCTCACAGTCTCTTCATTCCTTCCTCTCCTTTCCCCCTCTCTTCCCCCACCCCCCACATTGGCTGGGCCAACACAGACATTTCCATTTCTTTCTGTGTGGATTTTCTTTTGCTTATCTTTCACAGAGCCGCCCAAGTTGCACATTTGTTTTATCCCCTGGAGTCCTCTCATATTTTGTTCAGTCCCACAGCATGTAAGTGTTATGAAGCCAACGAGTTCTTACATGACCAGTTCTATACTCTCTCTAGCTTGATCGAGTACCCTCAGACTCAAATTCCAAGCATAGGTCAATGAATTTGTGTAATTCTTTGTTATAGAGTTTTTTTTTCACCCTAGTTAGACCCAGAGTGTTCCCTGACAGTTTTATTTCCCAAAGATTTAGCTCTAGTAGTTGGCCTGGCAGCTAGAAGACAAGGTAAGAGTTACTTCTGAGTAGAGCACTTACTCCTTGTTAGGGAGGAAGACATTTCTGCAGCATTCGAGAGTAGCATGTAGCACAAGTACATGTTCTTCCTGGGTAAAGGTGAGATGCTTCACCAGCCTGAGGAGTACAGTGGTGGAGAGACAATTTAAATCCTTAGGAGTGTACTTCTAGATACCTTATTCATACCCTAAGATGCTCTCACAGGCACTAGCTTTTGCATGAAATACCTGCTTTTGCTGAGCCCTCAAAGTCTCTATAGCTTTGTATTTCTGAGTACTAAGTTTTCTGCCTTTGCTCAACTATTCCTAGACATTGAGGTTCTTTGGCTTATATTTATCCATGACATACACAAATATCACTTTGTCTCTCTGACTGTATAAATTTCAGCATCTATACCCACAGCTGTATTTAAGTAGCTATTGAGACAACTCATACTTAGAATCTTTTAAAAGATCACATTGAACAACTCCACAAGCTAACTTTTCTCATCATTCCAGAAATATACTATTACCAACAAATCGTTTGGTCATTTTGAGTTAAAATACATTTTGATACCAATAATAAATACTGAAAAAGAAATCGGGAGGATAGTTCTACTTACAATAGCTTCAGGAAATGCTAGGAATAAACCTAGAGAAATGGAAGCCATTGACAATGAATATTAGAACACTGAAAACATAAGAAACATTAGAAAACACAAGGACTGCTCATGCTGGTGAGTCAGAAGAATTAATAATGTGAAAATTATCAAAAGTGACCTATAAATTTAAGGCAACCCCACCCAAATTACAATAATATTCTTCACAAAAATAAAAAGGAGAAAAAAAGGCTCCTAAAATTCATATAGAAGCAGAAAGGACTTTGAATAGCCAGATCAATCCTAAACAAAAAGAGTGATAGTGGAATCATCAACATACTGTAGTAACAAAGCCCAGCATGGCTCTAGCATGAAACAGTCAAGCAGACCAAGATAAGACAAACATCTACATGCCACAGCCACCTAGAGAAACCAGCCTCATCAGTATGAAGTGCTGCAAAACTGGATAGTTTCTTGAAGAATGAAGCATAACCTATTTTTTTCATACAACCCTATTGCTTGGACAAAAATCAATCCAAAGTTGACTAAAGACCCTGATGTATGAATCTGAGTTGGAAAAATGAAAGAGAAATTCTCTAAGGACTTTCTGAATTGGATTTCAATAACTCTGGAAATAAAACTTAGAACTGACAAATCAGATAGGTGGAAATTCAAAGCTTCTGCATAGCAAAGGAAACCATTGAGTGAAAAATATATTGAGTGATAGGAAATCTTTGCTAGCTTACACACAACAGAAGGTTCATATCTAGAATATATAAAGAAGTCAAAAAACTAAATACCAAAAACAGAAAAGAAAAAAAATAAGCAGAATCCAGTTAAAAAGGGGGGGCTAATAAGGGACTGGAGAGATGGCTCAGTAGGTAAGAGCACTGACTGCTCTTTCAGGGAGTTCTTAGGGTTGGTTCTCAGGTTCTCAGCATCTCCATAGTGAATGACAATCATCCAAGGGATATGATGCCCACTTCTGGCCTCCACAGGGGCAACATATGCAAGTAGTACATCCACGTACATAAAATAAAAATACATATTTTTTAAAAAAAAAAAAAAAAGTAAAATAGATGGACACACCATGAGAACATAGCCCATAGAATTAACTGACTGGGACTCATGGGTACTTGTGAGATCAGGGAGCCTGCATGGGTCTGACCTATGTCCTCTACATATGTGTTATGACTGAATAGCTACTTGGTGTTCTTGTGTAAATTCTTCACAGTGGGAGCTGTAGCTTTCACTGACTTTTTTTTTTTTTTTTTGCTTACCTACTGGGTTGCCCTGTCCAGCCTTGATATGATGGAACGTGCCTGGTCTTATTGTAGTTTGTTATGTTGTGTTTGGTTGGTGTCCCTGGGAGGCCTGCTCTTTTCTGAGGAGAGGCAAGGGTGGAGGAGATATCTGGAGGAGAGGGGAGGGGAAAAAGAGAGGCTGCAGGAGGGGAGAAAGGGGAAACTTCTGTCAGGATGTAATAAGAGATAAACAAATAAATAAAAAATAAATAAAATGAGCTAATAAAATAGATAGTTCTCAAAAGATAACATATGCATACCATTAAACATACAAACATTGTTCAATATTCATAACCATCAGGGAAATGTAATTTAAACTACACTGAAATTCCATACCATTCCAGAAAGGATGGGTATCATTATGACAGCACAAATAATACAGGTGAGAACTAGGAAGGGGAGAAGCCTTATACACTTCAGCAGGATGGCAACTTAGTTCAGCCACAATGCTAGTTATGGAGATTCCTCAAAACCTAAAACAAGAACTATCATGTGACCCAGCTATACCACTCACAGGTATACACCGGAAAGACTCCAAGCCATCATACCACAGGGATAGCTGCATGTCCATGTTTATTCACAATAAACAAATTACTTAACTGGCAACCTGTCAGTTGACAAAGCCATGGATAAGAAAAGCAACACACACGCACGTGCACGGGCACGCACGGGCATGCACACACACACTGGAATTTTATTTAACTGTGAGGAAGAGTGAAATATATAGATGGCTGGAAAATGGAGATAGCTGGAGATCACCACACTAAGGAAAATCACCCAGGTTCAGAAAAACAATTATCATGCTTTCTCTCATTCTTCGAGTCTAGATTTTATACAGGTGTATAAAATCATAAAATGATTTCCATCTATGCAGATAGATATGTGTGCATAAAACATGAAGACAGAAATAAGACTGTGTGGGGGAAGGAAACAGATTAGTAGGTGGCAGCAGAGGGTTCAAAGTAGACAGTCTCAGGGCATGGACGTGGCCAAAGTATATGACATCATTAAAAGAAAATGCCTTTATGTAATACATCATGTACATCAATACATTTTTAAAAATAAAACTAACAATTATATATACTTTTTGTTTCATAGATCTAAAAATGAATAAACATCTAGGAAACATTAGATGATTAGCCCCAGTATGTACAAGGAATAGATAGCAATGAAAACAATCCCAGAGATTTATGTAAATTTATGTCTAGCTTTACTGAAGTGCATATGGGGTTGAAAAATAGAACACAGCTTTCAAAATGTGGTATGCATATGCTAGTATAAATCCAGATAGGGGCCAGCCCGGTGTGGGGAAGGTTGAAAGAGCAAAGCTGAGATTTGCATTAAATGCATTTTCAAATGCTAATGCAAAATGGAAAGCAATGCTTTCCAATCAAATGGAACCCACATAAGAGGCTTATGGAGAAGCGACTGATCAGTTTTCTCTTCCTCTTGCCTAATTGGAGACATTCAGAGGGGCCTGTGAAAAACCCTCTACAAGTGTGATTGACAAGGTCTTCCATGTGGTGTTTCTTAGGGCCTTGCCTATATTTCTCTTGTGCAGCTTTTATTCCAGCTGTTAGAAAGTCAGCTCCCAGGTTAGATAGAAGGGCAGTCTAGGCATGGCCGTGAAGATCCAAATTGATCCTACAGCTAAGGGAATTAAGTACTGGTCATATTTCACGGGATTTGAAATGAAAGATAGAAAGCAAATAACATAAAGTAATTAGATGGCGGCTTTTCTATATACCGTTTTTTTTTTTTCACTAATACCTAGAAACACATCCCCGTCAACCTTTAGAATCAGATTCTACAATTCAGAATTGAATTGCATTTTGAATGATATGTTAGGGGAAAATATCTTTTCAATGAAAATGTTAAGACTACCTTCATGTGTTTAAGAACATCTGGAGGTTGAACAATTCCCTTGCACTCTGAAAATTATTTTGAAAACGACGTAGCTATTCTATATATTTTTTTCTTTCAGTGCCCCGGAACTGAGTGTAATGAATCCTGAGCTCGTTTTGAGGTAGCAAGATAAGAACAGATAAAATAAAATAAATAAAAAATGAGGAGGATTTGGTAGGCAGATAACTTAAAGTTTCTTTTAACAATGTACTTGTATTTTATGTGTCTGCGTGTGCTCCAACACGGTCCCTACACCGACCTCCCTTATCTTTAGCTCTGTGTAGAGCACACAACTCTACCTTCTGGGGAAAGGTAATGCTACCTGGGACAGATATAATTTTTAAAAAAAATGATTTTCAGTACCAACTAATAATTATTGGGCATGCTGAGTGACAAAAATCATCTAGTCAAAAGACTCATAAGAAATTAAAAAAAAAAACATACAAATAATCCCTAGATGTTGCAGATAGTGGCACAAAGAAGCAAGAATCCAAACAATTGTGACTATTGTATTTTTAAAGGTAAATAGATGAAAAGATGGAAAATATTTCACCAGGAAATTAGAATTTACCAACAGTAAGATTATATAGACATCTTAGAGCTAAAAGGTACAACTGGCCATACATTGTGAAAATTAAATAAATAGTCATAAGCCAGGGTTCAACTCTATTTTTAAAATTTCCAAGTGAAATCTGAAGATAGAAACGAAAAGTGTAGACGAGCACACTAGAAACACGGGAAATTCAACCAGGAAGTCTAATGTCCTCCTCACTTGTCCCTGGGCTTCTAGAACTGGAGCAGAGAGACTGAGGAAGAGGCAGTATTTGGACAGAGCGTAGCTGGGGATGGCTTAGGTCAGGGGTTCTCAACCTTCAGTCGTAACCATTTTAGGGGAATCACATAACAGATATCTTGCATATCAGATATCTACATTATGATTAATAAAAGTAGCAAAATTAGCTGTGAAGTAGCAACAAATAATCTTATGACTGGGGGTCACCACAGCACGGGGAACTGTAGTAAGGGCTGAAGCGTTAGGAAGGTTGCGAGCCACCAGTGTAGTTGAAAGAATTCAACCCCCAAATCTCTGATCTTCAAGCAGAATAACAATGGAAGAGACATTAGCATATATGGGAGGAAGTTTGTATGAAACATGAAATGAGGAGAAAAGCAGAGGGGCGAACATCTTTACTTCAAAAGATCAACAATAACACAGACAGTTGACTTGTGATCAGAAGTGACAGAAGCCAGGGGCAATAGGATCCTGTCTTTAAATTGCTGAAAGAAAACAATGACCAATTTAGAAGCCTATGCCACAGATGGTTTATTTTCTCTCTCTCTCTCTCTCTCTCTCTCTCTCTCTCTCCCATCCTCCATCCTTTCCTCCTTCTTCCCCTCCCACTCCCCTCCCCTTCCCTTCCCCCTCTTTGTGTGTGTGTGTGTGTGTGTGAGAGAGAGAGAGAGAGAGAGAGAGAGAGAGAGAGACAGAGAGAGAGAGAGAGACAGAGAGAGATATGCAGGTTATCAAACAAGGATCTCATGTGTTCTAGGTGATCACTACCATTGAGCTACACAAACATCCGCAGCTCTTAAGAGTAATTTCTTAGTTTACAGGACTGAATTGCTGAGGCACCTAGCCCCATAAGTCAAGCAACTACTGGGTTGTTGACCTCTTTGTATGAGGCAGTCATTGTCACACTGTGTTGTGTAAGCCAACCTAATAAGATGCCCTTCGACATAGGCTCGTTCTATTGGTTCTGTTTCTATAAACAATCTGACTGATACTGTCAACAAGCAGGGATATTTAGAATAATTTGTTTAATAATGTTTTGGATTGATAGACCATGATAATTATAAGAGAGGTGGGAGCTTCCTTCTGCAGCACATCATTGGTACACAAGGCGTTGCTTGTGTTTGTGGCAATGCCTGTGCAAATGCAACTGTTGTCTTAGTAATCATACCAAAGCATATCTCATATTGTGGTGACCCCAATCATAAAATTATTTTAGTTGTTACTTCATAAATGTAATTTTGCTACTGTTGTGAATCATAATGTAAATATTTTGGAGCTAGGTATTTGCCAGATGGGTCATGGCTCACAGGTTGAGAACCTCTGCTCAAAGTCATTTTATGAGCCACGTTTTCTTTATTTCTTAATGGCAGCAAGACACCCTCAAGGGTCTGACTATATATATCATCTAGGTTTGTGTAAATGTTTCCCATGATGCTCGCATCCAGAGAAATCAACTAAGGACATGTCTTGTAGCATAATCCCTTCTCTTAAGCACCATATGACCGTAGCTTAAGAAGAATTATACGTTATCCTAAGCTTTGACCAGTGATCTCCGTGGTAGGAGAGAGAAGTATAGTGTGGGAATATTGAACACATATAAAAGGGATTTTCACCTTTATCTTATCTTTCAAAGAAATCTGTTAACATTTCTATGGATCCTTTACATCTTGTTTCAATCTATTTCAAGATCAGCACATGTTGTGCAGTCCCCAACAGCAATAGTGCTCACTCACACTGAGAATATATAATACATTCCTGGCATGAAAGTCCTGTTCTCTAAGGACAAGGAAACAAAGGCAGTGTTGCACACACAAAAGTGTCCCAGTCATAGTAAAAAATATATATATATATTCCAAAGATAATCTGTTTTCTAAAATACACTTGGAAAAAACCCCACAATGTTAGTGGATAGAACATGAGCCAGGAACATTTAAATAAATCATTGTTTGCCCACAGAACAGAGGTTTTTCTCTGTTCCTTCACTGCTCAAAGACAGAAGCCACTAAGTGGCTTAGAATAATATTCTAATAATATTCTCCTTAGAATAATCTTGCCACTGGGAGTATGTCCAGACTTTTTCACTTTGTCATCCCATGTTGTCATTTCTTGCTCTTCTTATTCTTTTCTAGTTATTTAGTCTGCCAGGGTCCTGTGGAAGACATTGTCATCTACAAAGTGCAACCCTGAGAACCAGGCACTTAGGAATTGCTGCAGAAAGTCTCATACTGTTAAAGTTACTTCACAATTTTGTATTGGGTTGCATTTGGGGCTGAACTGGAGCACATGTGACCTGTGAACTATGGGTTGGGCACACCTGAGGGTAGCAGGCCTTAAGCCACCTACCCTTTCTCCTGAGTCAGTCCTATCTAGGGTCTTAACATATTTGCCTATACTAGCAAAATGCCATTTTTAAACAAATATTCTAAGGAACAGAAGCTTGTTTCTCACAGGATAAAAAGTCCGAGACTTAGTCATGGGTGATTCGGTGTCTAGTAATCAGTTAAATTTGTTTATTTTTCTATTTTTTTACATTATAATTTAGTTATATTTTTCCATTCCCTTTCCTCCCCACAAACTCTCCCACATACCCCCATCCCTGCTTCAAATTCATGGCCTCTTTTTTCATTAATTGTTATTGCATGCATATGTATTTATACACATATATTCCTAAATGTAACCTGTTAAGTCCATCTGATATTACATGTATATATGTTATCAGGGCTGACCGTTTGGCACTGGACACCCAGTTAGTGTGGTCTTCCCTAGGGAAGACCACCTCTCCCCGTCCCAGCTTTACCTCGGTTACTACAGTTCTTTGTGTAGAGTTGAGGCCTTACAGGTTTTACCCATCCAGTCTGTATTTCTGTTGGGTTCATCCTTGTTCAACACCTGTTAGGCAGTCGTGTTGCTGGGACTTCATGAGTGGAGCCTCTGACACTTGTAGGTAAAAATCTCACAGCAAACTCTCTGGTCTTCTGGTTCTTACAACCTTTTCCTCCCCAACTTTCTCAATGTTCCCTGAGCCTTGGGTGAGGGAGTGTTTTGTAGAAGTATCCACTAGGCTTGGGCTCCACAACAGTACATTTTGATTGGTTGTGGTTTTCTTTTGTGGTCTCTTGTCTGATACAAAGATAACTTTTCTTGCTGAGGGGTGAAGACTACAGCTACCTGTGGGTATGAGAACAAATGGTTAGGCTGCCATTAGGGAATATACAGGTTTAGTAATTCGTGGATGTAGATTCTCCCCAACAACCATGACTTCACTAACACTGAGTAGTTATCTAGGGTTTTAGTACAAGGCGTGGCTTCACCTTTGTCCTACTAGAGAGCTGTTAGTCACTGTCAAGGTATGCATGCCATTACTACATCCTTAGTGGCAGTGTGCCATGCTGGCCGTTGATGTGGTCTATAGACATCATAGCTGGCTAGGACTGATGGTTATCTTCTTCCTTTGGAGGCTTGTGTGGTGCCTTTTGGCTAGTCCTCAGAGAGGGGGCATTAATGTCAGTTTCAACTTAGGGGTCTCTGGGACCTGTTTCTGAAGTATACGGTGTCTTACGGGGAGTAACCAAGAGCAGCAGCAATAAGATGTGTGCCAGGGAGTGTCTTGGAAAGCCCTGGTCAACAACTCAGAAGTGCCTTCTCCTGCATGGCACTGGGGTTTTGTTAGGCAATCTTTGGTTCTTAGAAAAGATCACCATCAGCCCACATAAGAAAAGTTCATTAAAACTATAAATGTATGTCTATACATGGAGTCATATTTATTACAGTTTTAAAACTGTAAATAATTAATAATATAATTCCTTATGGCCTTTTCAAACATCCTTCGTGTTATTTTTCCTACTTCCCTCCATCACTCTAAGAGACCACCTTTCCCATTTCTCTGATTAGATGTTGTCCCTTGCTATTCCCTGTGGGGAGCGGGTGTGGTGGCCAGCTAAAGTGGCGCCATAGCTTATGAATGGCACCCGCCAAGTTTTGTGAATGGCGCCTGATTTCCTCAAACACCCAGTCGGAGCCACGTCCGCAGAGCTACTGCGCAGACTCGTTGCCTCGCAGAATCGGGCCATTTGACGTGGGCCAAAGGTGTGTGCCCACATGGCAGGCTCTGAGTGACCAGGCATGGGGATAAAAGGAAAAGTGGAACTGGGATCTGGCCTTTCAGAGGGGTATTGTAAGAAGGTTCCTCAGTAAACTGCGTTGGGAAGAATCTTGTGTTGTGTCGCTCCTTTCTGCGGGTTGGAACGGGCAGCGACAGTTCCCCTCTCAGTTTCTCTCCAAACCCCCTGTCCTAGCAGTGGTCCCGTTTTACTTTGCTGATTTCTGTACTTACAGCAGCCTATGCACCTACATCTGAAGATTGAGAGCTGGGAGCCTCCAGTAAGAGAGCATATGATATTTGTCTTTCCCAGTCCGGGCGCCTCACCCAATGTGATCCTTTCTCCTCCCATCAATTTACTTCCAGAGTTCATGACTTCATTTCTTTATAGCTAAATAATATTCCATATTGTAATGTGCCACATTTTCACCATCCACCCATCAACTGCAGGAAATGTGGGCGGTTTCCATTTTCTAGCTATTATGAACAGAGCAGCAATGAACATGACGGAGCCAGTACCTGTGGAGTGGGACCCTGAGTCCTTCGGGCACGTGCCAAGGAGTGGTATAGCTGGGCCTTAGGACAGATTTATATCTAACTTTTTCAGTATTCTTCACACTGATTACCAAAACAGTTAAGTTTGCAATCCTACCAACAATGAATGAGGGTTCCCTCCCCACATCCAACTCCCATCCTTCTTCCCATCCCTCCCCCACCCCCACCCCCCCCAGCATTTGTTGTTGGTTGTTCTATTGGTCTTTGTCATCCTCACTGGGATAGGATGAAGCCACAAAGTTGTCTTAATTTGTATTTCTCTAATAACTAGGAATGATGAATATTATTTGAGACATTTCTTAGCTGTTTTTTTTTTTTCTTCTTCTGATAATTCTATTCAGGTCCAAGACCCATTTTTCTTTTCTGAATGGGCATTTTTTTTTTTTGAATAGTTTAAGACTGTCTGTAAATCTTTGAATGTCTGGTATAATTCATCAGTCAATCTGTCTGGCCATAAACGTTTCTTTTTAAAGCTGAAAAGCTTTTTATTTTTATTTTAATCTCATATGCTAAGGACCTGTCTAGGCTATTGACTTCTTCTTGGTTTAATTTTGGTGGTTTGGTTGTCTCTGGAAATTCATAGGTTTTCTTGCTTATAAGAATACAGGTTTTTAAAATATTTCCTTATATTATTCTGGGTTTCTTTAGGGCCTATTGTAATGTTTCCCTGTTAATTTCTGACTCTATTAACTTGGATCCTTTCTTTAAGCTCTGTTAATCTTGTTTATTTTAACCAAAGAATCAGATCTGAGATTTGTTGATTCTTTGTATTCTTTCTTCATTTCTATTTTGTTGATTTCTACTCTGGGATTTAGGGTTTTGGTGTCTTTTGTTGTTGCTTTAACCATCAACAGGGTTTGGATTGGTTTATTTCTTGTTTTTCCAACTTTTTCAGTTACATCATTAAGATATTTATTTATACTCTTTCTGATTTTAATGTAGGCTCATGGAGCTATGATTCCCCTACATCTTTCAGTAGCTCCCAAAAGTTTTGTTGGGCTGCATTTTTATTTTCATTTAGTTGCAGAATTTGTTTTTCACTCTTTTTTGATTTCTTCTTTGATCCATTTCTCATTTGACAATGAGCTCTTTAATCTCCATGAATCTGTTGTCAGTTTTGAGTTTTATTACATTGTGGTAAGACAGGAGGCCAGTAGTGAGTTCAATCTTTTTTTTTTTTTTTTTTTTTTTTTTTTGATTTGTAAAGATTTGTTTAGAGTTCCAGGATGTGGTATATATTTTTTAAAAAAGCTTCCATGTGTTGAATAGAATGTGTTTCCTTTGATGTTTGGATAGACTATTCTGTTAAGTACAGTTGATGTGTATTGTAAGTTAATTCTGATGTTCTCTGGTTCTTTCTGTGGTTCTACGTGCTGTGTGTGCATGTGTGTGTGTGTGTGTGTGTGTGTGTGTGTGTGTGTGTGTGTGTATTTTATCCCAGTTTGAGAAAGTTTTCTTCTATTATCTTGTTGAAGATCTAGTCCATGTTAGGCCATGGATTTAAGATTCTTCACCCTCATCTATGCCTGTAATGCCAGGTCCCCCTCCCCCATAACTTTATGTGTGTGTGTGTGTGTGTGTGTGTGTGTGAGAGAGAGAGAGAGAGAGAGAGAGAGAGAGAGAGAGAGAGAGAGAGAACTTTACTTGTTCTTGCTTATTTGGTCTAGATCGTCTATTTTACGTTTGACGTTCTGTCTCCTACTCAGTTCATACTACTTGTAAGGCTGTCTTTGGAGTTTTCTAGTTAAGCTACTGGATTTTTCAATTTCTTCTTCATTTCAAATGAAGAATCCTCTTCAATGTTTCTAATTACATCTGCTCTCAAGCCTTGAATTATCTTCATCATTTCCCTGAGCCTTATGTGTGTTCTCTTGGGCCTTGCTCAAACTTGTACTCTCCTTCAGTTCTTTCTCTCTGAAATGTGCTTCGTGTGTGTGTGTGTGTGTGTGTGTGTGTGTGTGTGTGTGTGTTCTCTTTGAGTTAAGTGAGGTGTTTCCTTATTTGTTTGTTTGTTTTTTAGCTCCTTGAATTCTTTGGTGAAGTTTATGGTTGCTCTTTTAGACTCTGTGTCCTGGAGTTATCTAGGTAATTCACTTGGCAAGCATATCTACAGAACCAGCAGTTTTGGGAGAGAAGATGCTTGATCTTCCATATCTTCCATATTGTTGGTATTATGTCAGTGAGATTTGGTTATGAGGACTTCTTTGTTAGCTCTGTGTTTGTTGTGAAGAAAGCAGATTTGAGGAGAAATGAAACCATGAAACCAGTTTATATTTAGAGGTTGTAAATGGATGGAATTAAGTTAGGTAGGCAGAGGATACTAGGCTGGTATGTAGGATCTGCTTCTTGTTCCAAGTTGGGAATATGTGGTTAGATAGCTCTTAGTGTAAATGAATATAATATGGGAAAGTCCTGTGGTTGGGGGTTAGGTAGGAAATTCCTGACTCAAGTCTTGAGATCATATGCAGTGAAAACAGGCAAGGCCAGACTAGGTTGGTGTGCTGGTTGCAGATCCTAGGCTAACTCTGGTGGGTTGTGGAAAAGGAGTATAGGAGTTGGTCAGGGGTACTCACTCACCATACTAGATTCTGAAGGAGCATGCTGTAATCTGGGTATCTAATGGGATTGTGACGGCAGTCTAGATGAAGGCGGCCTAGACAGAGGCAGCTACAACGGGGCCTGTGGATGGATGGTCCTGGCAGAAGCTTAAAGGTTAGAGAGTTGGCTGGAGCACTGGCTCTGGGATATGGACTGGAACTGGCAAGTCGCAGAAAAATGAGTGTAGTATGGTAGGAGTTATTCACCAGCTAGACCTGTAAGGGAATGTGAAGAGTCTGGGTTACAAGTAGGGTGACGGAGGCGGTGCAAAGGGACCTGTGGCTCGAGTCAGGTAGAATAAGTCCTGGTGGAAGCCTAGAGGTTGGCTGTAGTGCAGGAAGAGTTGGTGAGACTAGGCTCAGGCATAATGTATGGGACTCTGCAGAAGCCTAGAGGCTGGTTGCTACCCAGGTTTAGATGGCCAAACTAGGCCCAGGTACTGGCTATGGAACCCAGCTAGATCTGGCTGGTAGTGGAAAAATGTGTATTGGGAGGTAGGGTGTACTCACCAGGCTAGACTCTGGAGGAGGACTTGAAAAGTCAGAGTATGGAGTGGAGTCTTCTGTGTTCTTACATCATTTTAGGAAAGAAAAGAGATCTTCAGGGCCACTTTTATAGTGTCACAAATCCAATTGATGAGACGTCGACCACATGCCCTGAGCATCTTCCAAAGGCTTCACTTCCTGATGCCACTATATTGGTGATTAGGTTTCAACTTAAAGTTTGGAAGAAACACAAATGTTCATATCATAATACCTGGAAATCAGTCTGTTTTCTTTGTTTGGAGCAGATGTCCAACAACTTAGACACAGGAAATATTCTTATACATAAGAAAATCTTAAATAGGCAACTATTTAGTGTAGTAGAATGAAGAAAACCATGGGGGTTCGATTCACACTCTGGAATTAGACATCTCAAACCGGTATCAGAGTTCCTTTCTATTAAGTATTCGATCGTAATAGTCTCCATTTTCTTTATGAGCCTGCCCTGGAGCAAACCATAATGCTATAAAAGTGTACTGTTGTGATTTGTATAAGGACTGTACCCTCTCTAAATCCTGGTGAACTTTAATTCCCATTAAGAAATTAAGAAGTAGGACAAGACAGGAACTTAGGAGGAAAGTAGTACTCACTCTTCCCTCATGAATGTATTAATCTATGGGTTAATAAATCAAATCAGTGGATTAATGAATTGAGAGTCACCTTGAACACGAGTTTCATTGTATAAGCGAATTTGGGAACTTGTTTTATGGCAACTTGAAATAAGCTAGAATCATCTGAGAGAAGGAGACTTCAACTGAGAAAGTGTTTTCATAAGATGGGTCTGTACGCAAGCCTCTAGAAATTCTCTTAATTGCTGATTGATTGGGGAAAGCCCACCCTGTGCGGGTGGTACCATCCTGGGCTAGTGGTTCTGCGTTCTATAAGAAAGCGGGCTGAACAAGCCATTGAACTTGCAGAAGTCAGCAAGCTGCACACCTCTGGCTTCCACATCAGCTCTTGCCTCCAGGTTCCTGCCAGGTTTCAGTTCTGCCCTGGCTTCTTTCAGTGGATTGTGACTTGGGATATGTAAGACAAAAAAAAAAAACCTTTCTTCCACAAACTGATTTAGGTCATGGTGTCTCATCACAGTAATAATAAGCCTAAGATAGAAGCCCACCCTCTGCATCTTTCCATGTGATCCCTGTGCTGTTTCGGGACCTCGCCAGCACAAAGGTTATCATCAGATACAGCCCTTTGCCATTGACTCAGAGTCAAGAGCTAAATTTATTTTAAATTCATCTACTATTAGCAACAGAAAACAGATCATGCTGTACACTATGAAGTATATACATCATTAAACAATTAGTCACATGCATGATTTTATACTAGAGTTTATCATGGTGTAAAGAAACCATTCAAACAATACAAATTTTTTCCCAAAAGACGAGTTGAACACTATAGTTGTCTGCTGAGACCAACATTTTCACCTTTAAGTATTTCAAAAATTTAAGGTTAGTTTTAAGCTCTCAATGCCTTCCTCTTTCCTGTTTTGAAACATTATGGTAAGTTGGATGTTTGATATTTAATGTTTTGTAAATACATAAAATGGTGATTTATAGTCCAGGTAGTGACTACAGTGGAGGATGGGGCAGCAAAAAAAAAAAATGTATACATCAAAATCATTATTCTGTAATTGGGAGATGAAACCCATTCATTAAAAACCATATAACAACAATACAAAATCCAGTAACTGTCGAATGCTGAAGATAATACAGGTTCCCTTGCTCTTACAATAGCCGAAAGAATTTGCAAGGTGTCTACAAAGAGCAAAATGATTAGATGTCTTGTACACTATAGATAGCTTTCCCTGGAAATATTACAGTATCTTGATGGATTGATTTAAGTTACAATTACAGTCTGGTTCAAAGTTTGTAAGTGGTTTACTTACATTGTTAACGTTAAATATAACAATACTATGACTACTTCACAAATAACTATCAATTACAAAAGCAGTAGAGTGGAACGAAATCAATCTATCAAAATTAATTAGCTAATACTTTAAAATACTATTACAGAAACGTGTAGGTATGGGCTATAGTGTTATAAAAGTCTTGTGTGCATGAGTTTTATGCCCGTAGGGAAACTCTGAAGAGGTACATTGTGAGCTTGGTTTAAGTTTCATGAATAACTAGAATATGTTATTAGAGAAACACATCCACATGGCTTATCTTGCTGCACCTTCTGAAGCGGCCACTGTGTTGACTCTTACAGGGCAAGTCTTGCATGTCCTAAGGTGAGCATGCTTTGTTCCTGTTTGCTTTGCTTTCTTGTGGTACTGGGGTTGAACTGAGTGAGGGCCTTGCACATGTTAGAGAAGTGATTTACCAATGAGCTTCACTCCTTGCCCACCCCCCGGAATTTGAAGTGATTCTTTTTAATGCAGTTTAGTAACTCCAGGAATAGCAAGACCTTGCTGGACATGTACAAGATAACAAATACTGAGACTTGATTTGCCATAAAAGGAATGAAGGGCATGGCCGCAGGCCTTCTCACAGGAATCAGGACAGTAGCAGCTGACTGGAGCAGTTATCACTGTACACTTGAGCACCAGGTATGGCAGCTGGAAGGAGAGAAGGTGGCTTCATTGCCAGTGACTTGATGCAATGGTTACAGATATATTAGAACACATACTTTTAATATTCTACCTTATGAAAGGCAAAAGGGAGGACTTAAGGACGCTCAGTTCTGTACTGAGATGTTGTGGCTTTCCTCAAGAGTAGGGCATAACTAAAGCCATTCAAAGTTCTCAGCCATGAGCAGTGCGGCTTTGCTGACTCCTGGTGAGATACCTTTTATTTTGAGTAACTGTGTTATAGATGTCAATATCTTCTTGTCTTTTAACTTTACACTACCCTAGTAACGAATTCTCAGTTTCTTTTAGTGAGACCATTTACTATGTCTATATCTTTATTGGTTGAGTTGTTGTTGTTGTTGGTGGTGGTGGTGGTGGGGTGTGTGTGTGTGTGTGTGTGTGTGTGTGTCATTGAGGTTTGAGAGTTGTTAACTATTCCCCATGAAAATATTCTTATCAGTAATATAACTTGCAAATATTTTTCTCTTACTGTGTAAGTTAGTCTCCTCATTTATTTTAGTTGTTTCTGCTTTGAATAGCAG
Organism: Rhabdomys pumilio; assembly: GCA_030674055.1. NCBI lineage: Eukaryota > Metazoa > Chordata > Mammalia > Rodentia > Muridae > Rhabdomys > Rhabdomys pumilio. The sequence continues at coordinate 1,343,065 of JANHMN010000022.1, read as the reverse complement.
AAACATCCAAATACTTTATCTTAATGGCCAGTCTCTCAAACCAGTGCATCTCAGCCACCTCTGGGATCAACTACTTGGAACGGGAACACACAATTTGCATCCTAACAGGTCTGTGGAAATTTGATGGCTGTTTTCCTTGAGATTATTTTGGAGAGCTGTTGGTCTAGATCTGGGTTCGTCAGTCTTGATGCTTCCTCTACATTTGGGATCTGGTAAAACGTTGCTGCCGGGGGCTGTGGTACACTGTTGGGGTCTGATGATTCCTTGCCGCCAGGGGCTGTGGTACACTGTAAGAAATTCAGCAGCATCTTGACCCTTCCCCATTATAGACCAGAGCCCCTTCCCTCTGAGTCGTGACAGCTAAACAAGCTGTAGACATTGCCAAATATTTGTTCAGAGGCAAAACTTTGATAGCGCTCCCTTGAGAACCACTGATTTGTATCCATGCCTCTTAATTTTCCTACACTCTGAAATCAGATGAGAAACTTTAAAATATGATCGAGACTTCCATCTTTAAATGTTCAAATACAACTTTCCTGGAGAGGGGCCTAGGAATCAGGACTCCCAAACCCAAACCTTAGATCATGTGTGATCATTGAGAAGCCTTGGTTGAGAAGTCTGGGTCTACAATCTAGAAAAGCAGAGAAGACATAGAAGAACTGCAGGCTTCCAAAAGAACATGAAGAAATAACAAGCACACCAGGCTCCTTGTGTTCTGAAAGGCTTGGGCCTAATGAACATTGATTCCATCAACTCTGTGGGATTCTTCCTGTGCTTAGCTGCTCCCCAAAAGCACTGTGAAGGCTGCTCCTTCTTTATGTTCAATTGTAAAAGGTCAAAAAACTTGTTGAAGAATATAACTCAATTTATCAATATATCCTTAATGACTTTAATAACGTCATAATCCTTTAATAAAGGATAATATTTCTAGTACATATAAAAATAAATTCGTATTAAGTTCTTAGTAGACTACACATGACTCAACTGGATATGGACAAGAATCTGACCCTGGGTTAACCCTAGTACTGCCATCAGTTGTCTTGGGGACTTCGACCCTTGGTCAACCCTAGTACTGTCATCCGTTGTCTTGGGGACTTTGGGCAAGTTACTCAGTCTTTTCCATTTTGTTAAACAGAGGAGTCACTAAATAACCTCTAGAAATACTTCAGAATCATACACAAATCATCTTTCCTCATCCCATAAAGAGTTAGATTCAGGAGGGAAGACAAATGGTCTGTCACTGAGAAGTGCAACAGACTTAGTCCTAGCAAAAAGGTAAATTCCAGACCAAAAGAAGGTTAAAAACAAGGATGACATGCAAACAGACTTCATATGCATGCATATTAATTGATTCACAGAACAAAACTCAAGGAACTTAAGGAACAGGAACGTAGAAGAATCAAGCATTCCAAAATACAAACTATGCAAAAGAGTTTATCCAATTTTAAAAGAAAGCTTCAGATCCCCTGGAACTGGAGTTACAAATGGTTGTGAGCTCAGGTCCTCTAAAAGAGCAGCAAGTACTGAGCCATTTCTCTAGCCATTCCCTATATGTTTTTTAAAAAAATTTACTAGATACCCAAAGAAGTAGAAAGATAGAACTCATGACCGGGAGAAAATCAGGCATTACAAAGAAATACGTAAGTAACAAAATGGTAGATTAACTGAGAAGGACCTTAAAGGAATCTTATAACTATGCTCCAAGGTACAAGAAAGTACCAAATAATAAAAGAAATAGAATGCTCAAAAATCCAAATGAAAAGTCTAGAAATAAAAAAAAATTATTTTGAAAGAATGCTTCACTCAACTGGTAAATTTAAATATTCATCAGTTTATTAAAACCGACAAATACAGAGAAAAGGTCTTGGTGACTTTATGCACAGTGTGCTCACTGGAACAAGGAAGAGTGGAGCAATGGCTTGGAAAACCCAATTCCAAAAAAAAGGAAGGAAAAAATAATGATTGACAATTTCCCAATTTTATTAAAACTATAAACCACAGTTGCAATAAACTCAGTCAACCACGAGCAGATTAAATACACACAGACAGGCATTGTCATAAACACAACAAATACAACATCATAATCGTGGTGGTAAAAGCTGATGATCTAAACTGTAGCCAGAGGGTAAGGATGCAGCGTGAGACTCCATCGGCAGTGTATCCTGGAAGACCAAAGAGCAGCGCTTTAAAATATGCCCGACCAGGATTGCATAATGGAAATATCCTTCCAGAAATGCCAAATAAGAGAGTTCATTACCACAGGAGCTTTGTGGCTTTGGGGTTCTTCATTTGCTGTGTGTTTTTGGTTTCGCTCCTTGTTATTGTTTATGTCTTAAATGTCTGCCAAAGGTCATGCACCAGAATACTTGGCCATCCGCCTGGGGTTCTATTGCAAAGTGATGGCTGCTTTAACATGTAAGGTCAAGGGCTGGAGCTGTGGCTCTATAGAAGAATGCTTGCCCACCATGCAAGGGCCCTGGGCTTGATCTCCAGTAACACAGGGAGAGAGGGAGGAAGGGAGGGAGGGAGGGAGGGAGGGAGGGAGGGAGGGAGGGAGGGAGGGAGGGAAAAGCAGAATGGTAGGGGATGCTGCCCCTCCTGCCCCTCCCTTCAATCTGCTTCCCAGCAATCGCACAGTGAGCATCTTGCTTCCATCAAAAGTCCCTACTGTGATGCTCTTGTCAGTGCTACAAGGTAGAACAGCTATGGACTAAAACCTGTGAGATGATGCCCCCTTTCTCCTCTTAAAGCTTTTAGTTCGTTATTGTATCCATTTTGTCTCAACAAAAGAAACAACACCATTCTCTCCGTTTTGAGTGTCAACAACATAAAAACATACAACTTTTGATACTTCACTCATATACTTTAACAAAATTCACTGGAACCGTACTGTGTGCATCAGCGCGTGCACTTGTCTGCGTGTGCACAAGGCGCTCAGCATGACTAGTCACAGGAGCGTGTGCAGGGAAATCACATCTGAGATGGTGAGATTGGTTACAATGAAGCGCTCCATAGAAACATGGAGCACTGGGAACGCTGGCAAACTGTTGACGAAAGTGTCAGTTTTTACAACCATTTGGGAACTACCGTTGTCTAGATCCAATATATGTATGTTTCACCTATCAATTCATATCCACACATTTGTGCAGAAGAAATAAAAAATGTTTCCAGAGACCCTAAACTATTGATAAAGCTTCATGTAGCATAGCCCAGATGCAGCGTCATGGACACGTGAGCATCTGGAATACACCACAGACAGCACTGAAAACGAATGAGGAGATAGCCTATAGATTGTTCTGGAAGATTTAGCCCCCTTTATAGAAATAATATGCAATTAGAGACTGCTTCACATTTTACACCACACACTCTCACACTCACACATACAGTCACATACCCACACTCATACACACACTCATACACATACTCTCACACACTCACGCAAACTCACACACTCACACACACTCATATACACATTCACATGTACACACACACATACTTTCACACATACTCATACACACTCATGTACACACTCATACACTCACACACATGCACACACTCACACACATACACACACTCACACATAGATACATACTCACACACTGAAACACGTGTGTAGGCATGGACACACATACACATCCACTGATTTAAGCACACGAACATCAAAACTGTAAAACTTTCAGAAAGGTTGAGTAACTGTCATGTAGCAGATTTAATCTGAAGTTCCAGAGGTGAGAGCATGCTGATTTCTGAGGGAAAAAAGGGAGGCATGATACCTGTTAACGCCATCTCATTTGCAGGACCCTTTTTGAATTCCTTCAGAATCGTATAGAAGAACGTTGCTAGATTGTTTCAGTCGAGAGTGATCTTAGTTATCCTCTGCACTCGCCCCCGCTCTGATTTGGCCCTCACTCCTTGCCGACAGTACCTTCTTCATTCTTCCCCACTTAGGTGATCTCCACGCTCCAGTCTTCCAGGTCTGGCCCGCAGTTAGAATGAACTGTGTTAGAATCTCACAGAACTTCACTGACTGACTTCACCGTGGCGAGAACAATCCCCTGACATTGTCTCTTACCTGCAGAAAGTGCTCTATATTTTTTTGGACTATCGAATGCTTGGTTTCAGAAAATATGTTTGATACCAACTGGCCACTGTCTCTGCTGTATTTCAAAGTTTCTTTCCAAGGCTTGAAATATCATTGCCCCGGCAGAAGGTAAATACGAGAGCAGGCAGCATGGTACGTTTCTAAACTTTGGTGATTTTTCTGTTTTTCAGAGACAACTATCAGGGTCAGAGAATACAAATCACTTTCCCTTACAGATTTCAGATGCAGCAAAAAGAAACAAAATCCTCAAATGTCATGCAGACTGTTAATCTTGAGACAACTATACAAAAGAAAAGGTAGTGTGAGAAGCAGAAAAAAATTTGAATCACTCATGAGCATACACGTTTTTATTTATAGGAGATGATGGATTGTACTTGGGGGAGATAGGGAAGTCACAGAGGGTCAAAATTGTCCAAATCGCCCTTTACTCAGTCTCCTTGGAATAAGCTTGTTCCAGAGTTACACATGGGCTTATGTGCAGCAAACATTGGCACACCCAATGGTTTCCTTCACTGACAAGATACTCACCCATCAACCTCCAGTGACTAGTTGCACCTACCACACACCCAGGCTTCACTTCTTTGTCTACAAAGCGTACACACTTATAGGTACTTAATGCATTGAGAAAGATGAAATGTGTGGAATACACTGAAATGAGACCCAGAATGTAGGAAACACCCAGCAGCTTGAGTGTACTGACAGCACAAACAGAATGAGGAGGAGCTACTCTACCTTCCAGAGTCCACCCTGTGCCCTACAGAGCAAGGGGCAGAAGGAAATAACACAGGCAGATTCTAACCCTGGGAACAGGCGAGCCACTTGCTTCATGCAACTCTGTGACAAGGGTTGGAGGCAAAGACTCTTAACTCTGGAGCATCAGAGCTGTCGTTGGAACCTTCCCATAGCCCCCTCTACTCTCCAAGGAGAGAAAAGCCCAGAAGCACTTGGGGGAACTGCCCTCCCCAGTGGGACTTTCAAAATGAAAGATCATGGTCATGTGTTTCACGTGTGGCATTTAAAATTCCAGGAAGTTTGTAAGAACCAGCACATTTTTTGGCCTTTGTTTGTCACAGGCATCCAGCAGCATGTACTTTATTCTCAACCGTCACAGGGAAAAGGTCGCTGTATTCAAATATCCTCCAGATTCTTCCCAGGTTGTTTTTGTTTTGAGATTATAACACAATTACCCGCTTCCCTTTCTTTCCTCCCTCCAGACTATCCCATTAAGCCTCTCCTTGGTCTGTTTAACATTTATGACCTATGTTTTCATTGGTTTTACACAAATATACGTATATGTATACACATATGTATCCCTAAGTATAACCTGCTCAGAGTGTATAATGTTATTCACATGTATGTTTTCAGGGCTGACCATATCGTCATATTCAATAAGCAGTCGGTGAGCTCTTCCCTACGGAAGAGATTTCTCCTGCTCCCGACATTTCTTGGTTGCCTGGAGTTCCCTGTGTGGAGGTGAGGTCTTGTGGGCTTTCCTCATCCACTTTGGTGAGTTCATTGTTGCTCTCCTTGTTCACCTCATGCTTGGGTAGTCACATTAATGAGACTTTATGTACATAGCTTCTGATATTACCAGGATACACAATCTCACAGCAAATTCCTTGTCTGGCTCTTACCTTTCCTCCCTCTCTTCTACAATGTTCCCTGAACTCAGGTACAAGAGCATTTTGTAAATGTATCTTTAGGGAATGAGGTCAATTATGTATTATGATTAGCTGTGGTTTTCTTTAACAATCTCTGTCTTATGCAAAAAAAGGTTTCCTTGATGAGAGATGAAAACTATATTTATCTCTGTGTATAAAGACAAATGTTTACCTTGTTGCTAAGGATTATGCTATTTAGTAAAGGCCTCTAGACCTTAGCACAACTGGTGCCATAATGGAAATACCACTGAGGCCTTGGAATCCAGCATGTGGGCATCAACACCTGTCAAGTGAGAACAGAGACCTAATCCATCACAGTCCATAGTTCTGGATAAGTCTATAAATGCACTAATCATGCTTTTGGATTCTGTAGTTCTGCTTCTGGCTAACTGTTCTTGCTAACTGAGGTATGCCAGCCCAGGTGTGGGTTTTGTGCCTAAAAGCTCAGCCTGTGAAAGGCTCAGGACTGCACTCAGCTTCTGAACACCCAGTGTCGTCACTGACCTGCTAATAAAGACTGTGTATTGGCTTGAACACATGACTGAGTGGTCTTCTCTGGTGAATACCCCTGAAAGACCAGATCTTGGGTTCAGACTCCATCTTATAGAACCTGACCTAAGGTTGAACTCTAACCTTAAGTTATCTAACAAGCCGGTGCCTGGCTCTAGTTTCCAAGTTACAAGCCTGCCCCTGGCACTCCACTTCCTAACAGCCACCAATCAGGAGGAAAGCAGAAGTTAAGTTTATCGTTTGGCTCCCAGCACAAGGTAATTATGTTAAAAGGCAACAAAATTTCATAACCCCCCCCATCATATGTGTACCAGGTTAGGAACCCCCTCGCTTACTTACCATTTCCAATAAAATCTCATTCCGCTGAGAGTTTGGGGCTTCACCTACCGCTCTGCTGTGTCAGAGATGGTGACTTGGCCCAAGGTGGAGTTGAAATAAAGAGACCCTAGTGTGTCTGCATCAGAGTCGACTCCTTGGTGGTCTTTTGGGGCTCATGAATGAGGCACAACACTTCACAACAAAAGTAGTGATTGTAGGTCTTCTCCAGTATCCATGACTACCGGCACGGCTTACTAGTGTGATGTGACCTCACTGGCATTGTTTATTAGACAGATTAGGCATGGTTTCACTCTTGTTGAGCAGTCTTGAGTCCAACTAGACAGTTCTTGGTTTCCACCAAGGTTTGTGTGTAGTGCTGCGCCCTTGGGGCTATCATGTTGGTCGTTGATGTGGTTCATAAGCATCATAGCTGAATACTTGGTTGCCTCCCTCCTTTGAAAGTTTGCATGGCATCTGCTGGCACCATGAAAGCTAGTCCTCAGAGTAGAGGCAGTCAAAAAACATCATATCTCAACACTCTTGTGTTTTAAACAACCAAACTGTATTCATAACCAATTACATAAGTAAATATTTTAGACACAGTTAACATACCTTTCTGATAGAAATACATCGAATTGTACCGCATGTAAAGCATTCAAAAATGATCATACAAGAGAACAGTATGACCTGAGGCTTTTAATTCTACTGGAATTATAGAATGCCTTTATCTTCCAAATCTATATTTAACAATATATACTGGGATTGAGAGAACAAGTTTGCTGAATTAAGTCTCCATAATCTTTCTTGGCCTTCCTGGCTCCTTCAAAACACCAAGAAAGAAACAACTAAAGCCTATCAGGAACCACTAGGAAAGCGTTGAAAACATGTATATATTAGGGGACCAGGCATTAGAAGATGACCTTCAGCCAGGCGGTGGTGGCGCACGCCTTTAATCCCAGCACTTAGGAGGCAGAGGCAGGTGGATTTCTAAGTTTGAGGCCAGCCTGGTCTATAGAGTGAGATCCAGGACAGCCAGGGCTACACAGAGAAACCCTGTCTCGAAAAACCAAAAAAAAAAAAAAACCAAAAAACCAAAAAACAAAAACAACAACAACAAAAAGATGACCTTCATTGACTTACTAGCTAAGACTATACTGGGGTGGTTTTAAACTTTTCATCAACATGCTTACGTTTGACTCAGTCTTTAGTATTAACCTTCAAGCCAAGACCATTCTCCACTATTCCTGTCACAAACACGAGGACCCTACTCTAGTGACGCTCTCTCTTTATGATCTTACTGACAGATTTCAGATTATGCCGGAGGATGACTGCCAGGGGTTTGGACATCATCAGCCTGTTCAAGTGGCCTAGTGCCTACTCTGTAGTCCTAGGTGACACCCAGGGTTGGTCGGTCTACACACATACACTGCCCCGTTACTATTACCCCCCTTCAGTCGGCTGCTACCATGACTCAAAATCTTTTGGCAACCGAATCTTTCCAAACTGTCTTATCCTTGCTGTAAGCTCTTTCAAGTCTGCCTGCTTCTTTCACAGTTCACGTTTCCAATGGTGACCTCGCTCCACTCCTGTGGTCAGCTAATCTTGATGTCTTCCACCATCTCCACCTACAGTTCTCCATTCCCTGACCCTGACCTCCCAGACACCAGCACCTGGCACCCTGCGGCAGTTTCTTGGATCCTCTGCAACTGCTGATTCGATTAGCCATTCATCCATTCTAAGTCTACAATCCCCTGGAGAAGGTATGGGACAACTTTATATTCTCCACAATCTTATGCCCCCACCAGACATCTCTTAGTGCTTAAAACCACCAAGCAAAGCCTCTTGTATGCAAATGAACACATTTCATAAAATGTGAATTAACAAGTGTAAAGAGCATTCTTGTGAGGTCCGGCTGGACCCAGCATAGGCCAGATGACCTAGCAAAAGGCCAGAGGGACAGAACCTAACTATTAGATAAAGAGTGAAACCAGATGTGTGATGTGTGATGAGTGCCATAGATAGATAGATAGGGAAGCCCCAGGGCATTCCCTGGTTGGAAGTGAGCTTAAAAACCCCAGAGAAACTCCACTCATGAGTCCATCATGACTAGGCCCCCGACTCCACACCAGTCTGGACTCTGATGAGACCCAAACGATCATCCAATACCCCACTGCACTGGGTATTGCCAGTGGAGCAAGACTCGCTGAGGCCACAGCCAAGTCCAAAAGAGGTGACAGAGAAGTCTGAGCCTGAACCTGAGCCAAGAACAGGTTGTATTTATGAGTGACTGAGTGATGTGGATAGTAGCAGCCATAGCTTTAGTGTGTGCCTCCCTAGTTTGGTTTTGCATGTGTGCTGTGACTCTATTATATGACACTGTGACTTTCTTATATGAACCCAATATTGAAAGTAAAGCATTTGAAAGACCAGATCTCGACTCTTGCCTGTCTATCATAATTCCCAAGGCACCTCCTGTCAGAATCAACTGACAGTCTGGGATATAAGTGCTTGAGACACAAGTTATATGTTTTTTTCTTCTCTAAATTTAAAATACTTGGAGGTGATATGAAAAAAAACCCTCCAAATCCTAGTCCAGTCTCTATAGAATTTGTAACTTCTTTTTGTGTGCACTGGGACTCAAACACCGGTTTGTGCACGCAAATCACGAATTCCACCAACTGAGCTACGTCCCCCAGTCTCTGAACCCAGGAATTCTTATCTATCCATCTCTCTCATTGTTATCATATTTTTTATTTAAATTCCTGCTCAAAACAAAATAATTTCTCAATAAACAGTTTTTATAACTAATAACAATCTTCTTCATTCTGAAAGACTCTTCTTGGCAGGTTTTGTAGCTATTCTCCCCCAGTGTTTACTAAAAAAGAAAAAAAAGACAAATGTTTGTTGAGTGACTTTTAAAAAATGTGATAAGGAACAAGTTTGGAGCCTAACTCCTGGTGAGACATTTCTGGATATTAGTTTGTGAGACACATGACTGAATCATTTTCTCTTAAGTGTGAAGGGAGTAAGTGGGCTTTTTGGTTGGCTAATTTAATTTATCCTTTGCTGCTGAGAGACAGCAATTCCACAGCTTCTTTGAAAAGGATGCAGCCCCTTCATGCTCAGGGATATACAGCTATCTCAAGTTCCAGGTTCATATGAACATGAATGGTCTAACCTTAGACCAGTCCATGTGACTATGTAAAAGGAGGCTACAGTGTCCCTACACACAAAGAACTGCCCTTGTGTCAAGTCATGTCAGCAGAATGTGGCAACTTTAGACGTGGCAATTACCCAGGTTGTTTCTGATGGAAACACATAGATGCTGTGTGTACTAAGAAAAAAAAGAGCTGGGACCCCAGAGAAGAAAAGTACAAGGTTGTGCTTTTTTTACTTCACAGTAACAAAGAAGGAGAAGAAAGGAGGACTTACAAAATGGGTATCACACACACACACACACACACACACACACACACACACACACAAATAAAAATAAAGTATACCTTTAAAAAAAAGATATACTCATGTAAAAAAATTCCTTGGGACAAGAAAACCAAGAGCATCCTGTGTGGGGTCTGGGGGCTGCTGCTGTAATGTAGGAGGACATGCTGCTGTATGATGGCAGCCTAGCAAAGACCTAACGGGCTGTGGGAAGGCAGTGTGGAGGGATAGAAATACATTTTTCAAGCAGTGGGAGTAGCAAGTGCAAGGGCCTCGGTGCTAAGGTATTTTCAGTTTGTTCAGTGTGTGTATAACAAGGAGGGCGCTGCTGCAGGCAAAACCAATAAGGGAGAACGGATATGCTCAAACATAAGATGCTGCTGCAAAGGGGAGACAGTGGATGCTGTGATACACACACAGCATACATTGTGTGTACATTGTGTGTACATTGTATAGTCATCTCTGAAGGAAGTAGTCAGAGAAACAAATGTGCAGAAGATAGCTGCAGTCTGTCTCCAAGCAGCTGAGGAGGGAGAGCTGTAAAGCTGCGGTGTGGACTCCGCACTCGGTATACTCCTGTTACATCTCACACCAAGCATGCACTCCAATTACTAAGTCTGATTAAATAAAGGAATGAATATTCATACAAGTGTTGTGGCTAGGTACACGCACGGGAATATTTAGTGCTTCACTGTTCATAATAATGAGCTGCTTTTAAAGATGAAATATCTATGCAAAGAAATAGAAAGGGGACGTTAAAAAATATCTACACGCTGACTTGGAAATGGGTCTAAATCAATGATTCAAAACCCTGGAGTGTGAAGTTTGCATTTTGCATATAATTGAATAATTATGCTGATTTATTATGCATCTGTGGTCAGAGTGTCTCAAGCGAGTTTGTGGCGTATTACCAAACAACAACAGAAACCAACTTTTATAATTATGGACTTATAAAACTTTTGGAGCGTTCAAATACTAAATGAATAAATAGTAATTTTTAAGTCACCACATTGACCTATACTTACTATGAAAATACATGCTGTATATTTTTAAACTTTAAGTTATTGATTGATTGATTGATTGATAATGATTTTGTGTGTATGTATTCCATGATCTGTGTATGGAGATCAGAGGAAACTTCGTAGGAGTTGGCCCTCTGCTTTAAATGTGTAGAATTTGATGCTTGAAGTCAGGACATCAGGCTTGGCAACAAGCACCTGTAAAGCCACCTGCCAGTCCTATAACATATGTTTAAAAGAGATTTACAATACAGGTTTGAGGTGATTTCATTTTTACAAAAAAATTTTAGATAGTAAATTTTGCTAATAATAGTCCATATATCTGTTCGTTGTATAGGTACCTACTGGGTACTACTATACAACAAACAGAAATGAAAATGAATAAAACCATACAACTACACACAAAGTCACATGATTAGAGGTGCCTGTCTTGGTAAATTAACAGGCGGGTGTATGTGTTTGTTCCTGTCAGATTTTAAAATCAAAATCTCATGTAACAAAATGTTACTTTCATTTAATATCTATTGAAAGGATGTAAGTTTCAAGGATGGACACTTAGAAGCTTCCCGCCATCAAGAACAATGGCAGTCCACCATCAGCAGCCAAGGGCCAGACAGAGTGGAGGGTACACTTGGCACTGGAGACTCAGAGAAAGAGGGACACATGGAGCTGAGGACTCAGAGAGAGGGGTACATCCAGCCCTTTAGTCTTCACAGAGTAGAATGGCAGCTTTCACCATGGCTGATAAGTCTCAGAGACTGAACAAATTAAAGTTGGTAATAATTCCAAGTTTTTAAATCTCAAGAGCCTTCCAGGGTGCTGTTGGACCCTAGAGGAATCCTGAGAGGTCAGCCTTTAGATGCTGTGTTTGCAAACTGGGTGATGATCCTGATTCCTCAGATGTGACTGTGATTTGCACATGCCTTAATCATTATGCATTCTTATTAAAAAATGATGCCTTATTTAAAATAGCAGACCGAATGTAGACTCATGGGCCTGTCCGAGCAAGAATAAGGCAGAGTCTGCATTTTACTGAGGCTAGGACTGAACAGCTGGGCCACACCAAAGTTAATTAATACTTTTTTTCTTCTAGATGTCTAAAAAAATTGAAGATCTGAAGAAACCCATCTTCAAAAGGCTATAGGGACAGTTTTTCTTAAATTTCAAAGTTATATAAGAAGTCTGAGAAGATGCGAGCTGGCCTTCTCTAACTCCAACAACCTCAAGCTACAAATGAAGTCCTATGAGCCGTAGCTATCTAGGGAAACTTTCATTAATATTTTGTCCTGTGTTTAAGTGTGCACATTTAATTGAATTTATCATATTACTACATTTGATAACTTTTATTCTGATAATTGAACTTAATTCTTTTTATTTATTTTTACCTGGTACATAAATATATCAGTTTATCCTTTGTGCATGAATTTGCCGGTATTGACTTAGTAATTATTTTATCTTAACTTTCATTGCCTTATTTACCTATTTAATAACGTTCACCCTTTATCCAATTTTAAAAGATTATTTTGTACAGTATCATCTTTTAAATGGGTTCCCTTAGATGATTTCACCTTATAAAAATATGATCCCAGACTCTGAAAAGTAGGAGTGGTGTCTCTGACTCTTTTGTCTGCTCTTGGGACCCTTTTCCTCCTACTGGGTTGCTACTCACCTCGCCTTGATTTGAGGGTTTGTGCCTAGTCTCATTGTATCTTGTTATGCTGTGTTCAGTGGATATCCCTAGGAGGGATGCTTTTTTCTGAAGTGGATCTGGGGAAAGGAGGTTGGGAGAAGTTGCTGGGAGAAGAGGGGGAGGCACTGGGAAGAGTAGCAGGAGGAGAAACTGTGGAACTGTAGCCAGGATGTATTGAAAACAAACAAAAAAAATTAATTAATTTTTAAAAAGTGAGCCCAGCCTCCCAGTTTATTAGTGTAAAACACGATGATATTGCCTCTAAATGTCCAGGGCTACTCAAAGGTCCCAGGGATATTTTATCTTTGTCTCACCCAGAAAGGTGGTCCCCAGTCCTCATCTCACTTGCTCGTCCACTCATCCAGAATGCTCTACGACAAATCTAACAGATTCTCCCAATTTAAAAAAAATTGTTTTGACTACTAGGTATTTTTCTATTCACAGATAAAACAACATTTCTGGGGTACATTGCCACTATGATCTGTGTCTATAGGGTCGTCCCCCAAGTATAATTTTAGTGAAGAACTAGGTAGTCTCATGAATATTAAAATTCCTCAGTAGTTTGTTCCATCCTTCATCCTTACTGTCAATGTAAGAATATCTCCAGCTGCCTGTTTCCCACGTCTCTATCCTGAAGTTCCAGTTCCTGGTCTCGGATTCAGCTCTCACTAGGCAGACAGAAGATGGAGGACGGAGGGAAAGAAAAGCCTTCAGGATGTGCTACTCAGAAAAGCTTCTCACCAGGCTCACATTTCCTACTTAATTCTTTGAACCTTTAAGTCAAATATAAACCTTATTTTTTATTAAAGTGCTCTGGAAGTTAAGGACTATTCCACCAGCTTTTGAAAGGTACTGGAGACTGAAGCAGGCCTTTCTGCTCTTCTGTGGCCCCTCCAGATCCTAACAAGCCGGGCAACCTTTCTGTCCAGCTGCAGGTCTCATCCTTTACTACCAGCTTCCTCTGCCATCAAGTTAGACCCTCAGGACCCACTCAGACACAAGGCTCTGGTTAGTCCAAGCTGCACTGTTCTCCTGAGCTGACTATTGCCCTCCAGCAGCCTTAATGTAAATGAACAATCTCTTTTTCTTTTGTTGGGGGGGAGGGAGGTCACATCTGAGAAAATGTGATGTCATTTTAAAGATGACCTCCCAGTCCTTGAGATGGGTCTCTTTGAGCCTAGCCCACAGGTGTACCCTCCATTCCCAACTTTGTATTTGAATGCTGGAGATTCAGTCAGGTCCTCATGCTTTCCCAGCAGGCCCCAGTAGGCGTCTTACTGAGCTGTCTCCCTATGGGCCATGAAGATCCTCTCTCTCTCTCTCACTCTCTCTCTCTCTCTCTCTCTCTCTCTCTCTCTCTCTCTCTCTCTGTCCTTCCTTCCCCCCTCCTTCTCTCTCTTTCTTGTTCAGGTTAAACCATTTAAAAAAATTCTTCCAGTGAGAAACTATTGCATGCCAGTCTTAACTAATTAATTCATAAAAGCACCAACATTGTAATTTTACAGAAATGAAACCTGTACTAAGTGGGAACAATATGTTTATTTCTAGGAGAAGCAAAGATTCTTTATATTTACAATATCTCCTGCCAATTGGTATTCTGAAAAAAAAATCAGGTTTTATTTTCAAAACCAAGGACTGGATCAGCAGCAGTATTTTGTATTGAAACTGTCAGAAATTTGCTTTTTGTGGTAACTAGGGAGTTACTCATTTTTCACACAGTGTAGCCATGTAGACTCACACTTAGACTCTCTGATCAAAGAGCTGTTTCTATTTAAGACAATCACCAGGTGATAAAATCGCTCCCAGCACCCACATCAAGCAGCTTACAGTAGCCTGCGACTCCAGCTCCAGGGTATCAGTGACTCTGGCCTCCAACCATCCACATTCATATGTACTCACACCCCCAACATACACACAATTTAAAAGATAAAACTAACTCTTTAAATTCTTGTTTCAAACTTACATTTGAGATCCTCCTATCTTTGCCTTACAGGTGCTAGGATTACCGGCATCCGTCCCCGCCTGGTTGATGTGGCACCGGAGGGGATCAAGCAACCGGCTTTACATATGCCAGCTAAGTACTCTACCAAATGGCTACATCCCCACATCGGACTTGGTCATTTTCATGGGATTGTACTTCATCTAATGACCTTTATAGCCTCACATTGATATCTTATCAGCTATGGTGTAAAGTATTTACATGGACTTTGTAAGAACAGTTGTGTCCTTCAGTCTCTGGAAAGAGTAAATTGGGACAGGAAGCTAAACAAGTGACACTGAACTACACTGCAAATGAGAGTTTCAAACCCAGATAGGAAGTGCTCTGTATCGTGTGCTTGTCTTGGTAGGGGAAACAGAATGGGAGTCGAGGGGCATCTTCCTGTTAAACCAAAATGAGCCTTTGTTTCTCTGAAGACTAGCTTGCTTACAATTGGCTCTAAAATTTAGTCAGAGGCTTGAATTGGGGTCTATATAGTGAGATGGAAGATCCTAAGTATGCAAAATACAGAATACTTCTAGAAAATTCCTGTTACCCATTCTCAGGCCTTCTGCCATCTGTTCCTCTCATTGTCAGCTAATGTGTCTGTTGTTATTGTCCTTGTTTTCATTTAGAAAAACTTTTGTGATGTTGACACAGACCTATTTATCAATGTGGCTTTTCTTCACAGTCCTTGGGGATGAACCGGGGAGTTTCCACAGAAGCTACAGTAAAGAGCAATCAAGGAAGACGCAGAAGATTGACTGCTGGTCTCGTGTACATCCATGTTCATGTGTTCCCTCAAAAACACAGAACACACACACACACACACACACACACACACACACACACACACACCCCAAAGCTTTATACTGCAGTATAATAAGTTGCATTATTTGAGCTGGTGTCTGCGTCAGTAACAGAAGACAAGATGCTGAAGAATGTATATGTAATTGATATCTCATTATTTAAATATATTCACTACCAATAATTTAATGTCAGGAAATAGTATCTGCCACATTAATGCTATTAGGCTATCTTATTGAATTTATGCATTGGTTCAATTAAAATCACCATTGAATAAAATTTGAAAATATAGTTTGCTTATGGCTTCAGATTTATTTATATTAATATAGCATAATGCCAATTTAAATAAATGGTAGCTCCTTCAGGAGAGGCCTTATCTATTATTCCAATCTGAGAAATGTTGGTCCAGATTAGCATTGATTATCACAAGGAATCATTTCTGCTATTTAATTAGCCAATTCTCAAGTTTCTCCACTAAGTGAGTCATGACAAGTTCTGTAATTACCTCAATGAAATCAATGAATTTTTTGTGCCTATGCTCTTCCCAGGGTCTGTTTGCTCGGTGGTGTTATAAAGCCATTGAGAAAGATGGGAAAGGGTCACTTCATCCAACTAGGATTTGACGAAAGCCACGTTTGCTCCATCTGAGCCACTCTGAGCCTATTGCTGGCCACGGAGAATTCAGACATCACAAGCAGTCAAGAAGCTTTGGTACTGCAGGACATACTTTGGGTCTATGAGGACTTGTACTTTAAACCAAAAAGGGACTGTGAGGGACAGAGACGGCCTTAAGTTCCCAGGCCTGAGCCTTATTGTAGGCCCAAACTTGGATCCCTGCTACTCTCTGGATGATGACCATATGAAACTTCACTGTAGATTTTGGTGTCCTTGGAAGCCCTCCAACCTCATCTTCCAGTCACCTGTAGCTGCAGTTGATCTGTGCAGCTGATCCCAATTCTGTCTGGCTTCACATGCAGTCTGCACTTTCCTGTGGCCGCTTGGAGCACTGCAAGTAGGAGACTCTGTTATACTCTTATCTCTAGTGTCTGTGGGGCTGTGAGCCAAGAGTCTCCCTTTTTTTTGGGGGGGTCTCCTTAAGTCTAGCCTGTTACTGGACAGACTTTTAAAGAAATGTATATTCTACAAATGAATAAGAGGCTGTAATGTTTCTGGATTTATAAATCAGGGTGCTGGAAGCACCTTCCCCAGGGTATTAGAGCATAAATGACTTTTAAAAAAAAGTTTAGTTCACTTACACAGTCCCCAGATCCCACAGCCTGTTTGCATCAGGTTTAGGAGGAGGCTGTCCTCAAGTCCAGGGTTGCAAATGTCTCTTCGCAGGGACTTTGAGACTCACTCCTCTGAAAAGAAAGAGCCTGCTGTTCACACAGCAGAAGCACAGACCTCTGCTTTACCTCCAGAATGGCAGGGAATTTTCCCTTTAGAAATCTAATGTGAATAAGAGATAAGATTTAAAATGTGATTTCTAAGAAGACATTTATGGTTGCAACACTGCTCACTACTTCAGTAGAAATAGCCCTGAAATCACATGCAAGTAAAATACAGCCATTTTGTCTTTGCCTTTGCCTAGAAAATGTATCCATAATAGCCCTCGTTTTAATTTTCATTTCTTGTAAATTTCCCAGCGGGGAGAATCTGTGCTTTATAATGAATATAAAGTAGCTGTCACACTTTTGTTACAAATTCAGGTTACCTGCTAGTAAATCAGGCCTTTCTCACACCTCTAAAAGCTTTTCCAGAGGGCTGGGAGAAGGTTCAATGACAAAGAGATCTGCTGCTCTTCCAGAGGACCTGAGGTGGAATCCCAACATCCACCTGGGGGGGGGGGGGCACAGCTGGAGCTACAACTCCAATGCTAGGGGTCCAGTGCCCTCGTTTGACCTCCTTTGTACACACTGTACTCTACACACTCGGCATATACGCCCACGTACCCACAACACACACACATACACATAAGAAAGTTAAAAAAAATCTTTTTTAAAAGAGTATTTATTGTTGCTAAATGTTATATCATAATTAAATAAGGAATATTTGAATATGGAATTATAAATATAATGATTCATAACACTTAGCTACAACCTCATCTGAAAATAAGAAGTGATGTCATCATATGTCATTGTAGCAGGCCGTGTGTGTGTGTGTGTGTGTGTGTGTGTGTGTGTGTGTGTGTGTGTGTGT
>JANHMN010000022.1:1313975-1324332 GCA_030674055.1 Rhabdomys pumilio | reverse complement strand
ACACACACACACACACACACACACACACACACACACACACACATATATGATAACTGATCATGCTCTTGCCTTAAAATTTTGGACTGAGTCTGCTCTTTTAAGTTTGTTAGGATATCATACAGATGTAGAAATAGCACACATTTAAGGAGTACACATCAGTGTTTTGATGTAGATGTACATCATGAAATAATTACCACAGTCAGCCTAGTAAATAGGCTTATTAACATATGTGTGTGCATGTATGTTTGAGAGAGTGTGTGTGTGTGTGTGTGTGTGTGTGTACATGGACACTTAAAGTCTACCCTCTTGGCAAATTTCAAATCTAAATTACCCCTAGTTTATGATAGTTCAATTTAGAATTTTTCAATTTTACAATGGTGTGAAAGCAATACGCATTCAGTAGACCGAGTGCTTTTAATTTAGATGTTTGGGGAGCTTGTAATACAAGTTTTCATATATACACATGTATTCAATTAACTATTAAGATCTTTCATGCTCTATTATAAAACACATTTGTGTTAGATGATCTTGTGCAACCGTAGGACAATTCAACTGTCATGGATATGTCCTTGACTGTCTAGGCTAAGTTATCAAGGTTAGTATACTAGATGTATTGTAATCATTTTCAACTTACGTTGGTTTCTTGGGTATAATCTCAGTGTGGGATAGGGAGCCTCAGCAAACATACAGTCTTGATAACCATAGCCATAGCACTGGACATTAAGATCTGCAGAGCTCATCCCTCCTGAAACCCTGTGTCTTCAGAGCTACAACTCTCCATTCCTCCACCATCCACCCAACACGTTCCACCACCATCCTGTTCCCCACTTCTGTAAGATCAGATTGTTTAGATTCCATATGGGAGCTAGATGGCTCAGCCTTTGCAGCCATAGAAACAGTTCATATAGAAACGGTTCCTAGCAGCCATATAAGAATCTTACTTTCCCATCACCCTTGTAATACTTACCATTTAGCTTTTTTAGCTTTTTTTCCCCCTATGACTATTCTAACAAGTGTGAGCTAACACCCTCCCTGGTTTGGGTTTGCCCTTCCCCAATGGTGAGTGGTGGTGAATCCCCATTGGTCATATCTTCTTTAGAGTAAGGTCTATTCGGATCCTTAGCACAGGCTAAGTCACTTTGTTCTTTGACATCCTTGTGTGCTCCGTTTGGATATATAGTTTACAAATAGCCCCTCCTATTTATTTAGCAGGTTTTCCTTCACTCTATTTACTATTTGCTACAAAGAAACGTAAGCTGGATGTAGTTCTACTTACCTGCTTTTTCAGAAGCCATTGCCAAGACCAGTGTCAAGAGCTGTTTCCCAGAAACTATCTCCTAGTTGTTATATAGCTTTGAGTCTTACAATTAAGTCAGGTTGTAAAGTTGAGTTGATTTTTATATATGGTATTTCAAGGCTCACCTTAATTCTCCCGTTTATCCAAGTGAGTATCCAGTTTGCCAACACCATTTACCAGAGAAACTGTGTTCCATACGTTACATTCTTAGCACCCTTTGGAAAACCAGTTCAGCAGAAGCACATAGACTTAACTCTGAGCCTTCTGCTGATCTACGTGTTTGCCTATACTCTGCTACCTTGATGTTTCGATCAGTAAAGGACTGTGATATATTTTGAAATCATGAAGCCTCCAGCTTGTTCTTCCTCAAGATCATGTTTGCTATTCAGGGTCTTTGTGGTTTCATATGAATTTATTTCTGTGTTTTAAAAACATTTAAGAAAAACAGTGTCTTTGCATACTTGGTATGATTCACCTATGGGGAGATTTGAGTTGCTCATTAGCTATCATGTTTTTATTGCTAAGTTTCTATTTCTTCTTGATTCTGTTTTGGCAAAGTGTTAATTTCTATGGGTTTATTAATTTCTTTTGAACTATCCAATTTGGTGTCTTATAATTAATTATGCATCACTTATCTGAGGCATCCATTGTAAGGTCTCCTCTGGAGTTTCTGGTTGGTTTATTTGAAGCTTTTCTCCCCTTTTCCTAGTTAAGCCGGCTAAGGATTGGTTGTTCTTTCTTCTATAAAACAACATCTTTTAGTTTTACTGATCGTTTCTATTCCTTTGTGTCCTGCCATTTATTATTTCCTTACTTCTGCTTACTGGGGGTTAGATTATTCTTCTTTCTGTAGGTCTTTAGGGTGTAAATTTAGATTGCTTCTTGTGGACATAATCTATCCTGGGGAAAGACTCATGTGCACAGGGCAAGGATGTATATTTTCTCATTGGAATGAAAGCCTTGTCTGTGTCTCTTGGGACCACTTGGTTTATAAGGCTCTGTTCTGTTTTCTTATTTGCTGTCTGAATGTTCTGTTTACTCTAGAGTGTGGGTACTGAGCAGTTCTGCAATATTCCACTGCTGCCCACTTTTCCCTTCATAACTATCAACTCGATTTATACAGTAGTGGGACTTGTGGGATCATATATATTTATGATTGTTATAAATGATGGTTGAATTTGTCTTTTAAAGCATTGAATAATAACTTTCTCCTCTGTCTCTTGTGATTGTTTTTGACTGAAAGTTTACTCCAGTGAGTGTACAGCTGCCCTTGCTCTCTCTAAGTTTTAATTTACATGGAGTAGTATTCTTTGTTTATGCCCTCAAATCTAACACAGGTCTTGTATGGAGAATAATATACTTAGGGCAGCCGGTGTGCATCATTTGATTATAGGATGATTCCACTGACAGAGTGGTATTGGCTGGTTAGGACCTGCTCTTGTGTTTTTGTTATTTTCCAGATGTTTTATAATTAATATTTTCCTTTCTGGTCTACCTTTTTCTGTTGTTTGATGAGTGTGTGTGTGTGTGTGTGTATGTGTGTGGTGTTATCCTTGAATTTTTCTCTCAGTATTTATCTACTGTATGTTTTGTTCTGCAGTTATCATGAATTCCATATCAGATATTTTATTATAGTCATCTGTTTTAAGTTGGTAGCAACTTCAGTTACTCAACCATTTTCTCCATCTACCAGACATACCTTATGTAATTGATGTCAAATTTTATTTTCTTCTATATGGTTTCTCTTAACTTGTGCAGTTATACTTTTTTTAATAACCTGTTTTTCTCAAATTTGCACACGTGTTAAAGATTATTTTTGTGTTACTAGTATAGTAATGAAATACACTTTCTCTTTATTATTAGCAATCAACTGTCTAGTTTGGGCCATTATTTGGCATCTTTTCTTGTCAACTTGAAAAACTCCCTTTGGCACTTCTTGTGAGTGGTGATTATGTGCTGTTGCGGGAGATATTTAAAACTGCAGCATTCAATCTGGCTTTTCTTAATCAGCCGCCATGTTCCCGACTAGCCTAGGCCTTAGACTAGCCTAGGCCCGAGGCCAGGAGCACTGTGGCCCTACCATGGCTGCTCAGCTCAGGCTGTCCACTCAGGCGGTCAGAGACACTAGCCCTGCCACCCGCGAGACGCTAGCATGGGTTTCCACAATGCTTGGCTGAGCCCAGACCATCCCGCCATCCACATGGTACCCGGTATGAATGAAACTCTAATGCTTAAATATTAATCAGAGGCTTTAATGTTTGGTAGTGCTCAATAGCAATATGCCCATACAATTAGAGGTGTTTTCCAATTAGCTAACCTAAATATAAGTTGTTACCCGCGACTGCTCTCCATACCTGTGTGGCTCTTCAACCTCCTACATCTCTGCCCTCTCTAGCTCCTCCTCTTCCTTTTCCTCTTCCTCTTCTTACTCCGCCCACCTTAGCTCCTCCTACAATGTGCTTCTACTTTCATTAGCCTGGAGAGACGCTATCTTCATTCTACTAAGGGACAGCTTTGCTGTTGATCTATAGTTGCATCACGTGAGATGGGATGGAAACAGATTCCTAGGCAGTCAGATATGCATCCAAGCCCATTATGGAGCAGGACTGAAGCTGACTAGTAGGGAAGGGTTAAGGTCTGCTGTTGGATCTATGGTGTTGTTTAAGTTGATGGGCTTATTGCTAGAAAATGGACAGGCTTATGTAAGCCCATAATTCCCAAGAAGGCAGGTCTGCCCAGATGGCAAGGGAAAAACTGAAGCCAGATCCCAGGTGGCTTGGGATATAAAGTCTGGTTTAAGGTCACTGAGCCTGTTACAAGGAGGAAAAAGAGGCAGAATCCCTTTGGTGTCCGGGGATAGGTGGAGCTGGTAGAAGAGCAATGGCTAAGCAGAGTTAGACCACAGGGGAACAGGCTTGCTTTGATCCATGGCTAGGACCATGGTGAGCAAGCCCTCGGGGTGCAGGCCTGCATTCTCAGAGTGGCTTGTCTGGGCTTTGGTTTGTCCTAGAGTTTTTCTACCATCTGTTTAGTTCCTAAAGCTCACTAAGAAGACTTTCCTCTCGGGGCAACTGCCAAACTGTTGTTGCCTATAGGAGACATGGAATAGCAAGGGACACAGGGCCTCACATTTTGTCATTTTCCTGGTATCACTCCAAGACTGAGTCTTAAATTGTGAGTTTTCTTTTTCTTGACCCTTAAAAGATGTCTTTTACAAAATTCCTTATTATGTAAGTCATATATGCTTGTTGAAAAGAGGTTAACAATACAGTCAAAAATAGAACTACCTAAATTACAGTATACAGAGATAAGCTTTACCAAACATTTTAGTAAATGGCTTCCTGGAATTTTCTGCATCTATATATGTATACAACATTTTTAAAGGAAAAAAATTGATATAATCGTATATAAACTATTGTATTTACTTGCTTTACTGAACATTTAGAATAACTAGTTTAAGTTATCCTAAATGTTCTAGTTTAAGAGAACTCCTAAAAGTATGGCTGGAAAAGAGATAAAATATTTTTGCATTTATTTGTATTTATTCACGAGTGTGCACACAGGAGAACTTGACCTATGTGTTTATTCACGGGAGTGTGCACACAGGAGAACTTGCACGTATGTGCATGCTTCTATGTGTAGGTGGGAGTCAGAAGACAATTTGTGGGTGTTGGTTCTGTTCTTTCAGTCTGTGGGTTCCAAGGTTTGACCTCAGGTCATCAGGCTTAGTGGCAAGCACATTTAATGACTGAGCCATCTTACCAGCCCAAATACTTTCATATATTCTATTTTGCTTTGGTGAAATGCACTGGAGCAATGGTTTTCAACCTGGGGGCCATTTGACTCCCCAAATGACCCTCACACAGGGGCCGCAGGTCAGACGTCCTGCAGATCAGATATTTGCATTTTGATTCATAACAGTAAAAAAATTACAGTTATGAAGTAGCAATGAAATAATTTTATGCCTGGGGGTCACCACAACAGGAGGAACTGTATTAAAGGGTCCCAGCATTAGTGAGGTTGAGAAGCAGTGCCTTAGAATGTTGCTGAGGGAACACGAGACTATTTTGCATGCATGTTTGTAAAGATGTGTGCAGGTGAGATCCATGTGGATACATCTGCATGTGGAGGCCAGATGTCAAATTCAGATGTTGTTCCTCAGAACTGGCTCACTCTGCTGTTGTTTGAAATATAAAGTCCATTTTACTTATATGCTTTTACATGGGTTATTTTTGAGATGTTCAGACATGAGCATACTTGTATTTTCATAATTTTTACCCCTCACTGTCCTCCAACTCCTTCCATGTCATTCTGCTATGTTCTTCTTTAGATTCAGGTTTTTACACACACACACACACACACACACACACACACACACACACACAAGTGCACAAGAAGAGTCCAGTTAGTGTTGCTCTAGTTGTTAGCTTATGGTTTAGGGCTGGTAACTTAGGTTTGGACAACCTAACAGGAAGTTCATCCCTAAAGAAGGCTATCTGTCCCTCCCTTCACAGACATTAACTGCCTGTAACTCATCAGTGGGTGGGGCTTGTGAACGCCTCTCTCCACGGTGGCATATGAACTGGTGAGTCTTTTGCAGGTTTTGTTCAGCCAACCATACTGTTGAGAGTTCAACTCTTGTCATGTTCAGAAGTCACTATTTCACGGTAGTCCCTCACATCTTCTGATTCCCCCCTTTGTCTTCCATGATATTCCCTAAACCTTTGGTGTAAGAGTTATGTTATAAATATCCTTTTGGGGACTGGCCATTCCACCATCTTCTCTTTGGCTAGCTGTCATTCTCTGTAACTAAATATGTTTGTTAAAAAGGAGCCTTCTTTGATGAGGGTTTAAAGTTATATTTATTTAAATATTTATTATTTTAACAGACTTGTAGTACCATATTCTCCTCTAAGGTCTATGATGTCTTTAACCATGGGGCATTGAATAGATTTACAGCACCAGACGTGAGTTTCTTGCTACTGAGGGGTCTGTTGTCTAATCAGACAGCTGTTGGTTGCCCCCAAGTTATTAGCACCACTGTTGCACCATGCCTTGAAGAAAGGGTATGTGTCTTCATTAAGGTACCTTTGCTGTGATAAAACACCATAACCAAATACAGTGTGGGAAGGAAATGGATTCTTTGCTTATATTTCATGGCAAAAGTTCATCACTGAGGAATGTCAGGGCAGAATTCAAGCAAGGCAACAACCTGGAAGCAGGAACTGAATGAAGCAGAGGCCATGGAGAAATGCTACTTACTGGCTTACCCCTACTGGCTTGACACTGCTAGCTTGTTCCTGCTGGTCTGTCATTTGTTTTCTTATGCACCCCAGAATCATCTGTCAATTGGTGGCACTCCACAGTGGTCTAGGCCCTCCCATACCAATCACCCATCAAAAAATGTCCTATAGACTTGCCCACAGTCCAATCCTATGAAGGCATTTTCTCAATTAAGATTCCTTCTACCAAGACAACCCTACCTTGGGTCAAGTTGACATAAGAAGCCAGCACAGAGTGTGTTATAAATGTTCTGTTTGGAGCTGAACACACCACAGTGTCTTATTGTGTGAATGCTGACCAACTGTGAGTCTCTGTGACAATCACCACGTACTTCAAAAAGAAATGTCTCTGATGAAGGTTAAGAGATGCATTGATCTATGGACATAAGGATAATAGCTTAGGGGCTGATTTATTACTATGTCCATTTAGCAGTACTCGGTTCTCCTCTAAGGCCCATGATCTAGCCAGCCATAAGCTTTTGACCAGCTAACAGAAGAGTGAACTTCAGATAAATCAGAAAGTAATTGGTTGCTTCTTTAATATTTGTGCCACTGTAAACCAGTGATCATATCTTGACAAGCCAATCCTGAACATAACTCATTGGTTCATAGCTGGATAACTTTCTCCCCTAGAGTGTACATAGAATCTTCCTACATTATGAAAGCTATCCAGTAGGAATCAAGCTTCCAAGTTGGTACCGGCTTCATATCTGTGTGTCCTGTAACTCAAGTAATGTGCTATTTTCAGCAACAGAATCTTATCATCAAGTTCTGAAGAGTAATCAAAAGTAATAGCTTGTAATGTTTGGGGGGTGTCTTCGGGTTTTACTGCTGTGAAGAGACATTGTGACCAAGGCAACTCTTATAAGGACAACATTTAATTGGGGCTGGCTTACAGGTTCAGAGGTTCAGCCTATTATCAGCAAGGCAGGAGCATAGCAGTGCTCAGGCAGGCATGGTGCAGGAAGAGCTGAAAGTTCAACATCTTGTTCTGGAGGCAAACAGGAGAAGACTGGCTTCCAGGCAGCTAGGTTGAGGGCCTTAAAGCCCATACCCATAGTGACATACTTCTTCCTACAAGGCCACACCTCCTAATAGTGCCAATCTCTAGACCAAACATTTACAAACCACCATAGCGGGGAGTCTATGGAACTCTACTGACCAACAACTGAAGAGAGATATGCCATCCCAGACACTAGACTTTTTATCTGGTAACCTAGTTTCTGGGAAAGACAGTGGCCCAACTCTCACAGGGCCACTCCATTTAAACTCCTTTTATATGTGAATATAATCTGGGGAGCTTCTACAATAATAGGATTTTCCATATGGCTTTTTCAAAAGTCCTAGTGTTGAGTATCCTTCATCTTCCCACTCCACCGCATTGAACTCTTCTTGTTCCGATATTCCCCCTTACATCATGTGTACCCTCCTCCCCTCCCCTCCCTCACCCTCCAGGGTTCCTTACTAGTTTCTGTTGTAGTAAATATTTATTCTTGGTTCATGGGTTTCTACCCCACCTTTGGTCATCCAGATAAAAGATGCCCAACCTTTCATAATTATAATAAGCTCTTAGAGCACTAGAGCTGGGCAGGTATCTACCCTCTAAGCTAGTAGAATTTACTTCCCCATCAATAACCCCAAGCTATAACTTTGCACATTCAATCTGGTAAGCTCTTAACTCCAATTGGTCAGCCCTCATGGCTATCTTTTCATGATTCCTACCATTTTGTCCTCATTCCATCTTCTCTCCCCCCTCATGATCTCCTCCCTCCAACCCCAAGCCCAGGACCCCAGAACTCTACCTATCTCTTTTGCTTGACTGTAGGCTGTAGGAATCGTTATACAATGATCAGGGATAACTTGGGGGTCAAGGTTACATAACGTCATGTGGGTTTATGTGCAGATTCTCTCGTCCTTGGTTGCAACCCCACCTTGGGGGCCAAGATTTAGCATTACAATACATAGCAAAAGACCAGAGCTCAACAAATTTCTTTTTTGTGTGTAAGAAAGCTTTTAAAGTAATATGTTAGTTACCCTTTGGCTTTTCCAAACATTCTTAGAGTTATTTATTTCTCCTGACTTTATTTGTTAAACAGAGTCTGTCATCGGCCTGGAGTGAACCCATGGGATCTGGCTTTGTCATGTCTCCAGCACTAGGGTTCCCAGTGGCTACCACCCTGCGTCACTTTAAAAGCCTGTGTTCTAGAGATGGAGGTCAGCTCTGGCTGTGTGTTCAGCGAGATCTGAGCCAAGTGAGCCACCTCTCCAGTCCCAGTACTGAACTTGTGTAATTCCTCACATTGCAACTCATTTCCCCAGTATTGTCAGTGAAATATAGTGCTTAAAATCAAATGCAGTAATGGCAGCCTGGCTTGGGAAAGCATATTGGCTCTAGAGAGAACACTGGTCAATTTTTTCCCCTGAGTTTTCCTTTACCTTAGAGAGAGATAATATCATTTAGCTAACTATTCTGTATCTCTATTGTTTTAGGACTTTTTGACTTTTCAGCCTGTGTACTTTGCTGCATGTTTACAGTTACCTCAGATACGAAGAGTTAATGCACACTAGCTGTGACTTTGAGACCTCAACTGTGAACACTGCGCTGCCCCCACTAGGAGCCATCTCCAATGGCAGCCTCTGCATCCTGGCTTCAGCTGATTGTGGCAATCTGGGTTTCATTATTAAAGAAAGATAAGATGATGGACTGAGCTGCCTCCCACTATCTAGGAAAGACAGAAGCCTTAAGTATTTGGAAAATGTGAGCACAAAAATATTTAGGGATTTGAGGAGGGTAGGTTATTTGCTGTCGGGGAGAGAAAGGGCAGAAGATTATCACCCAAGCAATTTTGATGTTGGGTTTTATCTCCCTGCAATGGGCCTTCCGTGATGGACAGAGTCTGCTGCCATTTCCACGGGGCTCTGCAACTGCCCCTATCGCTGGCATCTCTCGTTTATTCTGTGCTTCATGATTAGTTGCTAATAGTGGAACCTAGGTGTCAACATGGTTTTAGCTGATGCTGTCCAGATCTGCCAGTGAAAGTCCTGCTGTGGCCATGCTGAGATAAAAAGCAGGGAAAGTCATGTCGAGAAAAGGAATTTTCAGTGAAGAAATGCCCCCCAAACAGAATTCCTAGGCTAGCGTTCAACTGTGAATTTCAACTTGTTGTTCTTGTGTGCTTCCCACTCCCTTCCACTGCCCCCAGGCCTGTACAGGTTAGACAAGCTTTGTACCACAGGACTGTAGACCCTCTCCCTACCCTCCCACTTTTTGAGACTGGTCATTACTATGTAGCTATGCTGGCCTTGAACTTTCGAAGTCATCCAGGTTGCTCCAACTTCTTCATCCTTCTCCTCGTGACACTCTGGGCTTTCCGTTTGCATTTTTCCACTGATTTGTGATGCTTAGTTACCTGCTCGTGTGTCTGCTGATTCTGTGTATGTTCTTCTGGGGAAAAATCTATTCTGATCTTTTTTTCTTTAAAACTCCAGCTTACTTTCTCACCATTGAGATGGGTGTGGTACTGATACCTTTTTAAATACTAACCCCTTTTCAGATTTTGAGTAGCAAATTTTCTCTCTCTTTCCATGGGTTACATTTACCCTGTTGCTTGTTTCCTTGGCCACACAGAGGCTTGGTAGTTTGATGGAGCTCCACTTGTGTACTTTTTGCCTTTGTTGCCTGTCCTGTTAGGGTGTGTGTGTGTGTGTGTGTGTGTGTGTGTGTGTCTGTCTGTCTGTGTGTGTCTGTGTGTGTGTGTGTGCGTGTGTGTGTGTGTGT
>JANHMN010000022.1:1302267-1313575 GCA_030674055.1 Rhabdomys pumilio | reverse complement strand
TGTGTGTGTGTGTGTGTGTGTGTGTGTGTGTGTGTGTGGAGTGCAAATGTATGATGCATGTGTCAGGGGAGCATGCTGTACATGTGGGGGTCAGAGGACAACCTTGGTGTTTAACCTTGTTTGATACAGGTGCTTTGTTGTTGTTGTCTATTCCTACACACACCAGGGTAGCTGACTCTTGGTCTTATAGAGACTATCCTGTCTCTGCCTCTCATCTTGCTGGAATTATAGGTGGTGCTACCATGGCCAACTTTATGCTGTAAAGTCCAAACTCAGGTCTTCATTCTTGTGCCGTAAGTACTTTCTGTACTGAGCCATTCTCCCAGCTCTTGGACTTTGGATAATTGCTCGGGTCAATGTCACAGAGTTTGCTACCTTCATATTTTCTTCTAAGAGCTTCACCATTTGGGGTCTTATATTTAAGCCTTTACTTGATTTTGAGTTGATTTTTTATATGATATGGCATGATATGATATGATTGATATGATTGATATGATTGATATGATATGATATGACTGATATGATATGACTGATATGATATGACTGATATGATATGATATGTAGATCTTCTTCATGGGAGTGTCTAGGTTTTTTTAAACACCATTTTAAAAGAGATTGTCCTTTCTCCGTGGTGTGTCCACGAATGTGGATTTCTTTCTGTCCCATTTGTCTCCATGTGCTGTCATGCCAGCTCATGCTGTGTTGAAATCAGGTGGAGAACGCTTCTGCCTTTGCTCCCGGCTGCTGAGGCTGCTTTGGTTACAAGAAATCTTTTGTGTTGCTGTATAAATTTAATTATTTTTGTCCTGTTTCTGAGACAAATGTCACCATAGTTTTGGGAAGAATTGCATAGCATATGTAGATCACGTCAGTCAGTGGGCATTTTAACAATATTAATTTTTCCAATATATGAACACAGGCTCTCTTTCCAGTGTGTCTCCTCTCCCATTTCTTTCATTGATGAGCTATAGTTCTCAATGTCCAGATCTTTTACCTAAATCTATTCCCAAGTAATTTCTTTGATTACTTCTGTTGCCTTTGATATTATAAAAGAGGTTGTTTACACGATTTTCTTCAATAATTCCTTATTAGTTAAGTAAAAATCCTGCTTTTTATGTTAACTTGGCATTGACAACTTTCCTGAATGCATTAATTGTACTAAGTATGTGATTGATCTTTATGGTTTTTTCTCTATAATATCATATCATTTGCAAACAGGGACAATTTAGCTTCTTTCTTTCTACTATTGAATTAAAATTTTTTGCAGTTGTTTTTCACCTAATTTTATAGAGGTTCTGGTTGTGGGGGCTAACCTCCACGGGCATGGATATTAAGCCTGAGTTTTCAGGAGCTAGGCAGTTATTTGGAGAAGGTTGGATGTTTGCATCTACTGGGATGGGCCTCAAGTCTGGTGCTATTAGAGCTAGCCTGGTATGAAGTGGGCCTTTGGCTTGAGTCTGCAGATGCTGGTCTGGGCCCTAGCTCTCTAGAAGTGAACCTGGTGTCTCAGTCTGTGGCACTGGGGTTGACTTCATCAGGTCCAGACTTTAGGTCCACTGGACCAAGACTGAAACAGTAAAGTCATGTTTTCTAGAATATGGATTTTTCAGGAAGCATTCCAGAGAATGGAGCTAGCTACACAGACCAGCCAGGAACCTGGCAAGATTGTCGTCTATATTTGTAAGCACTAGTCCAATGTCTTTACCAGTAGTGTGGGGACAGGCCCAAAGCCTGAGGCTTTCTGATCTAACCTGTTTTGAGCTCATTCAAAACCAGGATCCAACCTGTCTCCTGGGGTTGTAGGAGCTGCCCTGTTTGGAGGAATATTTTTAACAGCCAGTTGATTCATGTCTTGCAAATTCAATTTCTAGAAAGACTAGGTTCTATTTTCAACTACAAATGAATCATCTCCTGAGAGGTGGTCATCCCATGCTAGTAAATAAAGGCCACACATGGCAGGACTCAGCAGAGCCTCCTGCAAAGATCTGTCCTCAAGCAGCCTGCAGAAGCTGAGTTTCCCAGGCTAGAGTTTCTTGGAGTGATTGAAGATGCAGTACGCAATGTGGAGGCTCTCAGTCGAGGTACTCCTGCTGGCCGTCCCTCACATAGTACTCTGCATTTAAATCAGACCACCTAAATGGAAGAGAAATGTTTCCAGCAGCCATCAGCACAGTTGAAAATACAGAGCCAAAATCGAACAGGCCAAAATATAGTTGCTATTTATATTATCTGCTTCCTCGTGGTGTTACATGTGCATAAATAAAAGTCCTGAAGAAAGGAACAGAAAGCCAGAATGAACATCTGGAAAACATATCCCGAGTCTGCAGTCCATCCGCCTTCCAGCTTCACCCCAGTTCTTTGCACCAGCGAAGCAGCCACTTCCCATCCTATGATACAGCATATACCCGAGGGCCATTACCATCTCTGCAATGTGGAGTCAGAGTATAGGAAGAGACACAAGTTGAGCAGGGGGAAGCCTCCTTTGGAGGTGGGGGCAGGGAGCCTGAATGTGTATTTTGATGACCCTGAGAATAAAAGCCTTTTCTTTCTCCTCTTATTTTTTTTTTAAACTTCTGACCATCAAGGAACGCTCAGAAATGCTTTTGTAATTACGGTTACATCCCATCATTTCTTGGTACTCTAGAGTATAGAAAATGACAAAATAATGTTCTACTGTGAAAAACTGAGATGGGAAAACCTTCTGTTCACAAGATCTCTCTGGAATCTCTGTGATTGCAATCACAGACGCAGCTGAAACAGCCCGAGGATGCTCTGCTGCCTTCCCGCAGTTGAAAGTAACACTGATCTGAATCGACCTTTATAGCCCAGAATAGCTGTCTGCTATCCAAAAAGAGCTTAAATAGCCATTAAGCCACAAGTAACCACCCAGATTCACAGCAATTAGAGGCATTTTCAAGGTTTTGAAAGATTGTTATAACCCCCCTTTCCTCTGCCAAGATTCAATGGAATCAGGAAGACAAGCAGTGGAGAGAATAAGACTGAAGTGTTTGGTGGGCATCTCCTTAGAGACAAAACGAGTTGGGCTGATTCTCAAAAGTGAGCTGCATCTGTGTTCAAAGAGCAACTTGTGAATTTTCAATGGTTAGAATTAACTCAAGGAATAAGATGCCATGATCATAGAGCATGTCCCTGTGAACAAAAGCCATCCCCAGAACCCCAAGTCATCAGGCGAGGGGACACACTGACCCCGTATGTTTGAGGTGTACCATCACCGTGCAACTAGGTAAGGCTCCCTTTTTTTTTCTGTTTTATTCGTGAGTTCCACTTTCACTCCCTATGCTGTAGTCACCTACCTACCTCAGCATGCTGTAGTCACCTACCTACCGCAGCATGCTGTAGTCACCTACCGCAGCATGCTTGGCACGTGTGTTTAAAAATCACACCGTGCTTATAAATGCTGTGCAAGACAATTTGCATGACATTGTGGTGTGAATACCATTTTGTTTCTTATTTGAAGAACATTTTACTTTTGAGCCCTGCTCTCATTCTGTGTGCACCAAATAAATGCATTGCTTCTAACGGCCTGTTACAGTCCAATGTGCACGGCTGCTGTTTTCTCTCACTCCTCAGTATGGGTATCAGCCGACCTCAGTGAATGGCATTACAGTTCACACAACACCTCACAGAGCTGTTGCTTTCCTCTCATCTTTTTCCCAACTTTTTTTTTTAAACATCTTGAACTTTCGCTATGGGACTATTGTTTGAAAGTGAAAACAGTAGAAAACAGTATACATAAAACTTGATTAGCAAATGTAAGGAAGCGTTACCAACAACCTCCAGGGTCAAACTGTGAGGCATTGCATACATAAAATTGGACTTGGGCAGGACGAACATTGAGGGATGCCCTACCTTCGTATTCCTTGAAGGGTAAAGAAATTTCTCTAGGGGAAGCACTGGGATCCTGAAGAGCACAATTTGATCACTAGGGTGAAAGCTGCAGAGAGTGGTTCGGAGATCACCCAGGGTGAAAGCTGCAGAGAGTGGTTCGGAGATCACCCAGGGTGAAAGCTGCAGAGCAGGTGAGTGGTTTGAACGGATGCTACTGTTCTGTCCCCGCCCATCTGAAGTCTAACTTTAGGCCTATGGCGGTTAAGAGAAAAGGAGGAAGGTGGATCGTCGCAGGGGAGATCTGAAGCTGGAGACCTTTGCCCCCTCAATACCAAAACCTGAAAGACACGTCTTCCCAGGTCAAATGAAATGATAGGATTTCATACAAACCTAACTCAAGATCTAGGCCATGCTTCCCATGCTGTTCTTCAATATGAGATTAAAATTTCATATTTTAATATGAGTAAAGTGTGGGCATTAGATTCATCCATAGAAATCGGGTATAGGCAGAAAGCAGGACAGACACAAAGAGCAAAGGCAGAACAGTTTCTTCTCTCAAAGCAGGTACAAAGTGGTGGCCTATTCCTTATTATAGTGTGATCAAAAGAAACACTTGGCCTCTGTCCTAAGACCCTTGGAATCTCCAAAGTGCCTTTTGTATTATGAAGAGCGCTGAGGCTCCAATAGCCTCGGGATGGAGCTGGTACCAGAAACATCAAATCATGATCAGAATCTTAAACTTTAGCCCTACTGCCCAAATCCCACAAAAGGCAAGAGGCTAGAAACGGGGTCCATCACCCACAGCCAAGGGTGTAAGAGATTGTGTACCTCCACAAGAGCTCCCTCGGCACAATTCACAGAATGTGAGCTCACAGCATGCTAGATCGTGGCTCCCATGGAGAGAACATAGGAACGCGGTGCTCCCTCCCCATTTCTCCCCCTCCCCCCAGCCCTGTGTATTTGGCCCTGTGCTTCTCTATCGAGAGTGTCCCTCTCTGTGGTTTGTGAATAATTCCAGCAGTTGTTCATCGAGAGGAAGGGGCCATGGGAAGCCTCAGATCCCAGAAGTCTGGTCCATGTAGCAGGATACCTTTTCACTACATTTGTAAAAAAGCTCAGTGATTGGGCTGTATGAGAGATAGATGGAGTGAGGAGAGGGAGAGGAAAAGGAGGAGGAGGAACTAGGAGGAGAGAGGACCCGAGAGAGGGGAAAATGGGGGTGGATGTATGTGTCTCTAGCAGTCTAAAGTAGTTGTAATATCTAGGTTAGATAACCTCTAATTGTGTGGGCTTCTTGTTATTTAAGTATTACCAAATATATAAAGCTATTGGATAATCTTTAAACAATAGAATCTTGTTTCTACCGGGTGCCTGGATGGCGAGATGGTCTGGGCTCAGCCCAACCTTGTGAGACAGCATGGAAGATTGGCAGAGCCATCTCCCATGCTGGCATCTTGTGGGTGGCAGGGCCGTGTTTCTGCCTGGCCATTTCTAGCTATGGCGCGCCTGTGGCCTCTGGCTGCTTCCAGCTGTGGAGTGCTTGGCTTCAAGCCCTGGAGCTTTGTGGCCTGAGCTAAGCAGAGCCGCTGCTGCTTAGATGGTTGCCCCACGCAGCCCCATTTATTAATTATTAACTTAACAGGTCCATAAGTGGAAAGCTGTCACTCTGAAGGGTGTTTAAAAGTGAGAGTACTGGGTGGACCAAGCCATGCAGAGTCACACACGGATGGCTGGAAATTATCAACCGAGTTAACGCCCAGACAACTCAGTTGGTGTCCAGAAAACTGCAGAACTGGTTGTCAGTGAGGTGAAAGTCAATGCATTTGGAAGAGACCTTTGAGCAAAACCAGCTCACACTCCTGCATTTAGCAGCTCCTCCTGGGACTCCAGGACAGCTGTCTCTCGCTTCACCCACTCTTATCTCCAGGAAATACTGTCTTTGTTTTGTCTTTCCCAGCCGCTAGAGTAGTGTGGCCTGCAGCTTCACGGAGTCAGGCTCTTAACACTTCCAAACAAAGCTTCCCTGGATCTTGCCCATCAAACGCTCTTTTGGAACTGAGAACGTTTCCATGGAAATGAATAAAGTGTGAAGATAGATTATTACATTTATAGTTTTGTTTTGTGTAAATAATACATAGCCATAATCATATAGACTCAAAAAACACCTATGGACAAATTGGTTTTTAAAATAGCATTTAGCATTCTTTTTAAAATTAGAGTAAAATAAACATAACATAAATTTACTATTTTGGACATTTTTAAGTCTATACTTTAGTGATATATACATATATATGTGTATATATATATGTGTGTATATATATACTTTTTTTTGTTTTTGTTTTTTGAGATAGGGTTTCTCTGTGTAGCCCTGGCTATCCTGGAACTCACTCTGTAGACCAGGCTGGCCTCGAACTCAGAAGTCCGCCTGCCTCTGCCTCCCAAGCGCTGGGATTAAAGGCGTGCGCCACCACTGCCCGGCTACTTTAGTGGTCATCATGCACTTAAGTATTGTTCTGGGCTGGAAAGATGGACAGATGGAGAGATGGAGGGACAGAGACATGAAAACATGGAGACACGGCCCAGGAGAAAAGAGGCAGGTGTTCGTTCTTATTCTTAGGTTGAAACTCTTGACAATCTTGCATTCTCAAGGAACAGCATGATGTACCTCATTTTGGCAGGGTGTTGTTTTAAGGATCTCATTTATTCCTTGGCAACATCACAGCTGCATGTACCATATCTGGGTCACCATCACCCCATGTCTCCTTTATTTCCCTCTGGTGGCCCCTGCACCCCATCCTTCTTCCCTAGTCTCCTACCTGGCTTCATGCCCCTCCACCTTTTTCAAGTCATACACGTGATCATGCATTCGGGGTAATCTGCTGCAGCATGCTTAACTTACCAGTAGTTACACCACTCAAAAAAGCTGCTCCCCCTCCCCCAGCAGCTACTTTATGCCTAGAAACTACCCAGGCACGTTGTTCCAGATAGTCTTTTGCCATCGGATTTCATTTAGATAAAATCCTGGAAAATATTACTCATGAAGCATTGATTAGTCAATTCCTACAATGTTGTAGGCATGGGAGTAAAAGGTAGTATATTTAAATGGTTTATAGGGAATAGAATAGACAGACAGAGAGAGAGACAGACAGACAGATAGTAGATGGATAGATAAAACATGATAATAGACATGGGAAATTAATATGCTGAATGTTAACAACTGGAAAATCTAGGTAAATGGCAAGAAGTTCTTTGTGTAATATTTATATCCTTTCTGTACAAAACTGATTTCAAGATTCTACAGAAAAACAGGACAATAAAGGGGTCAGTGAGACGGCTTTGTGAGTAAAGTCACTTCCTTTGCATGTGTCCTCTGACCTCCACATGTGTACCCTGGCATGCCCGTTAACCTTCAACATGCACACACACATGCACACACACACACACACATGCACACACACGCACACGCACACAATGGTAATAAATTTTAAACTCATAAAAAGGATTAAAAAGCAGATGATAAATGATCACAGATCCCTTAGAAAGTCATGTTATAAAAATGTTTTCCAACCTTATATTTTAAGAAACAACTCCCCTCCACCTTAATAGATGGTTTAAAGAAAAACAAACAAACAAACAAAAAAAAACAGTGTTCTACAGTTATTAAATTTGGAAAACCGATACTACATACTTTTCTTACAAAGTCCTGTGTGGATTTAAGTGTACTCAAGGATCTGATGGATCTAACTGAGAAGCAACAGGAAGTCAGATGAAACTGAGTTGCTGGAAAGAATCCCAACGTGTTGGACCAGGCCATTCTGTTTTCTCTCAGTAACATCTATTAACAGAGAGATTTCAGACGGGACACTGATCTCAGTCTGTGTGCACTGAAACTCCCTGGAAAAGAGCAAGCGGCTTGCAGTGCGTGTGCCACTGAGTTTGCAGATATTGTTCTAGCTGATCTCCAGACAGCCTTTGTGTGCGTGCAGACATATGGCCCTTTGGTAACTAGAAACTCCTAGGTTCTTAATGTGGTCTTTATTGACTCTCATGCCGAGATAAACAGTTTGTGTTTACGCAACTGCTTGGGACTAAATGTTGAGTTTTTAGGGTGACCTTATGCTAAGCTCTAGTGAGTTCAATTGAGTGAACCTCATAGAACAAAACAAAGGATCAACTCAGCTGTCCACTGTGAATCGGTAGACCTCGAGGAACCTGCTATAAAGAAGGTTCTTGGCTTCCCCGCCCCCACCCGAACTTGAAAGATCATCTAGAAATCTCTTTCATGGCCCCACAACTATCTCAGATTTCTCCAAAAGCTGAAGGTGATTTCACAGACATCAGACGTTTCTTAACATTAATTAGGAAATCTTTGGTACCTTAACTTTCAGTGTGTCTTTTTGTTTTTTGGGGTTTTTTTGTAAAACATGACATCTGAATATGTTGAAAAGTTTTATAAAGTCATCAAAAATAATTTTTCTTCCAACAGCTGAGAGTGATTTCTTTAATCTCAACTCTCAGGATGACAGGGGCAGGTGGATGATCTCAGTAAGCCAGCATGGTCTACACATCACGTTCCAGGACAGCCTGATCTCCACATTGAGTTCCAGGACAGGTAGAATTACAAAGTAAGATGCCCACCCAACTCCACCACCATATGTGTGTGTATATATATATATATATATATATATATATATATATATATATATATATAATTTTAAAATGTTGAAAAAAGATATTTTTTGTGTGTTTGTTTGTTTGTTTGTTTGTTTGTTTGTTTGTTTCGAGACAGGATTTCTCTGTGTAGCTCTGGCTGTCCTGGAACTCACTCTGTAGACCAGGCTGGCCTCGAACTCAGAAATCTGGCTGCCTCTGCCTCCCAAGTGCTGAGACTAAAGGCGTGCGCCACCACCGCCTGGCGATATCTTATTATCTAAGTGAAAGAAACTCTTAGAAACAGAGCAAGGAAAGTTTGACTTTTAAAGTCCATGCCTTCAATACATTTAAGATTTAAGCATGTTTAAATGTTTCTGACTCACTCTGATGTTTACTTTCTCTTGCGTGCATATTCAAGGCAGACAACAGCAGCAAACAAAAGTGGAGCTGGTAACCCAGTTTTATAAGGAGTGTATGGAATGTGACTACAGTCCTGTGCACTTACTAGTAGTTACAAAATGAAACATTGCTTAACAAAATTGGGCTGCTGTGTAATTTAAAGTGTCAATTCAAAGACTACAATGATTCTTTTAAAAAGTAGTTTTAAGAATTCAGCATACAAGATATTAGATATCATGATGACACTGTTGAACAAAGTTTTAGTGTATTGTTCTTCCCCATAATCTCTTTCTCTTTTAAAATTTATTATTATTATTATTATTATTATTATTATTATTATTATTATTATTGTTGTTGTTGTGAATTTGTGTGTGATGTGTTCTGTATGGGCTCATACATACCACATGGAGGTCAAAGGACAACTAGAACACATTATCTGTGAACCAGGAAGCTCGCTTTCACCAAACAGCCAACGGAACTAGTGCCTGGATCTTCGACTTCTCAGATTTTGGGAATGTGCAAGTCATATTTCTGTTCTTTATGAGCAGTCCAGTTCATGGTGTTTTGTTATAGTAGCCCCAGAGGAGGACTAGGACGACATTCAAATGTGAAGAAAATCCTCCACTCTTCCACAAAGTACCGGCAATGTGTTGCTGTAACTATCAGACTTGAGGATAGTGGAGAAGAGACAGATGTTATTAGAGATTATCATGCTTAAAGGTCGTGGTCTCTGCTCTACCACCGGGCATGTCTTTTTAGATTACCTGAACACCCCTTACCTCCTAACCCTTAGGGACTTCTGCTCATCCCCTTCTTACATCGTTCTCAGCTCTCGCAATCACCTTCTTCCGGTCCACAGGAAGGAAAGACATACCCTGCTTTTTTTGGTTTTTTTGTTTTGTTTTGTTTTTCGAGACAGGGTTTCTCTGTGTAGCCCTGGCTGTCCTGGAACTCACTCGGTAGACCAGGCTGGCCTCGAACTCAGAAATCCGCCTGCCTCTGCCTCCCAAGTGCTGGGATTAAAGGCGTGCACCACCACCGCCCGGCGACATACCCTGCTTTTAGATCCCTATGTTCAGTTGCAATGTTTTTCTATCTTTCATTTCCAAATGTTATGCCATCTAACTTTGGATAACCAAAGATAAGTTCATTAAACTGTTTGTATCACATGATGTGTTCAGATTTCTGCTGCTTTCTTGACTGTTGGTTTGGGGACAGTTCAGATTTTACTTTTACCTATAAAATTTATTAAAAATTCCATCACAGAAACAAGAAAACGGTAGTCATGAGGGCTAGCCTTCTCTACACGGCCTTTTCAGTTCTGCTGGCATTTTCATCATTGAAAGTAAAGGGTGTTTAATAGTGGCAAGTGTTCGTTAAAGAGCTGCATGTCAACTTGTGAACAGAGGTAGGCATGTAGCCAGCATGCAAAAAAGGAAAATGTCGGAGGGAACATAATTCTTTGATGTGTAGATTCTTTTATTTTTTTTCTTTATCTGTCCCAAAGTTAAAAAAAAAGAAAACAAAACAAAAAATAAAACCTCAAGAGCCCAGTTCAAAGCACAATCAATCTTTCATGGCCAAGACAATAAATCAATAAATGGAAGCAATCTGAAGCAAATGCCCTTTGATTAAATAGATCACTACTTGACTTCTCAGCAAATAATCAACATCAAAATAAAAGCCGGGATTTGTTCAGGTTCCCATGGATATGGTCTATTTTGGCAGTTAAAACGGTACAAGTGCTGTGGATTCTGTGGCTTAAATATTTCAAAAAGGACTATTTAGAATATTGTTTAAAAATTCCTAGCTTTGCTCGTGAACCAAAGCATGGAGAAGCAAGAGTAGATGTCCCCTAGGGTTTACGTGCGCCCTTCAGCCTCACCCTGTGCCTGAAGCTCGTCCTTGCCTGCTTCTTTTGCAGTTTCCTTTGCTAGGTGGAAGTCTGCACCACAAAGTACAGATAAACTGGAAATGAGCTGGGGACAGACGGCTCCAAAACATAAAGACTAACATCTCCGCACTCTTACTTGTCTCTTTCTGATTCCAAGGAACAATTCCACGTTGAAAAGAACATTTCTCACCTGTAATTTGCTAATACTCTCAATTC
This sequence comes from Rhabdomys pumilio, assembly GCA_030674055.1. Classification (NCBI taxonomy): domain Eukaryota; kingdom Metazoa; phylum Chordata; class Mammalia; order Rodentia; family Muridae; genus Rhabdomys; species Rhabdomys pumilio. The sequence continues at coordinate 1,302,564 of JANHMN010000022.1, read as the reverse complement.
AGCAATGGAGGCCTGAGATGATTGTCAGCTGAGTCTTGCTTCCATCACAGATGCCTCTTTAAAAATCTGCACTCTGAGCTGAGTGGTGATGGTGGTGGTGGTGGTGGTGGTGGTGGTGGTGGTGGTGATGGTTGTAGTGATGGTGGTGATGGTTGTAGTGATGGTGGTGATGGTTGTAGTGATGGTGGTGATGGTTGTGGTGGTGGTGGTGATGGTTGTGGTGGTGGTGGTGATGGTAGTGATGGTGGTGATGGTGGTGATGGTGGTGATGGTGGTGGTGATGGTGGTGGTGATGGT
>JANHMN010000022.1:1224397-1294651 GCA_030674055.1 Rhabdomys pumilio | reverse complement strand
TCCTCCTCCTCCTCCTCCTCCTCCTCCTCCTCCTCCTCCTCCTCCACCATTCTCCACATCACTCACAAAGTAGATTTTTCTTGACTTTCAAAAATCTTTAACTATTGTAAATTGTTCAACCAGCAAAGGTCTAATTATACACGGCCTCCAAATGTTCACATTAAGCGAGTTGATTTGTTTCCAAGGTAATCTTGAAGCAAATGTTCACTGCATTTATTGTTTGAGAAGTATTTAAATGTGCTTGATTTTCCTCCCATCTGTCTACTTGTAATGGGCAGAGCCCAACAAAGAACCCAGTCTATTTCTTAAGGGAGGGAAATCAATGCAGGAAATTAGTTACACAGGTGATGGAGTACTGAATGCCAAATAGAAGATAGCTCTGTAGCCTGTGAATTAACAGCAGGGAGAGAGGAGAGAGACAACCACGTGTTCCAGAGCTCAGAGTGGGGCTACCTAATGGTAGCTGGGCCAGCAGTAGAGACTCATAGTGCTGAGCATAGGAAAGATGCAGCCAGTGCTGGAGAAGCTACCAGAAACTGGACACTACCCCCATGTGCTTGGTTTCCCCAAACTTTCCTACTCCGGCCTTCATGGCCTCTCCTGGCATGTCACACTCCTCAAAGGTAAAAGCCAGCTGATGTGGGAATCTAGGAATCACACCAAGATTGCAGCTTCTTAACCATTCTCATACTCATCAACACTAAAGAAGAATACACAGAACATGAGCTCCCTGGCATGCCTGATATTAGCGAAGATTTGACTCTGAAGAGCTGAGTGTGGAAGAAAATGCCACTTCATCCCTGTCTGCTGGCTCAAGCCCACTGACCCATGAGAGCACCAGTCTCTACAGAGCCAACAGACAAGGAATGATACCTGGCAAGACCCACTGCACACTCATGATTTTCATGACGTCATATCTATATTTCTACCACCCCTCCCCCCTTGGGAACTCCCACAAAGTATTTTTCTGATCCAGGATTGACAGAAGGTACACATTCAGCACATCCTTGCCCGGACTCTGAAGGACAGGAAGATGCAATGAAGGTATCAATAAATGGGGATTGATTATTGTCTCTTGTCCTTTTGGGGAAATGAAAAAATGTTAGAACACCTTTCTGTTTCTCCTTCCTCTCTGCTTTTTTTTCTTCCTTTTTATATATTTTTGTTGTTGTTAGCCTAGCCTTTAATGGCTGAGCCATCTCTCCAGCCCTTTATTTCCTTTTTAAGGAGCCAAGATACCCCACGGAAAAAAGTATTTGTGTTGTCTGTCTTAGGGTGGAGACTGGGGGTAGTTTGGTCGAGCACAGCTGGGAAGTATCTGCACTAGGAGTGGGCCTGGATTGTTGTAAAGAAAGCAAAATAGCAACCTCTTTATCACCACAGCAGTTCTCCCTGGGGCCCATTTGTGTGCAACCCAGGACACTTCCCAGCTGTTTGGCAATACTGAGCTGTCCTGGCCCATTAGAGCCTCAGACCATGGTGGGAACTATCCTGGCTAAGTGCACATTTGTTTCACATGCAGTAGAGGGGTTCAGCCATTCGGGGCAAATTCAGTGGATATGAGATGCCGCACAGCTCCTGTGGCCAGAGACAGGAAATCCTTGTCTGCGCTTGTGTAAGTGCCACATTCCCAAGACTCGCTAGCTCGGGCTCTCTGTTGTCTTACAGAGTCTTCACAGCCGCCCCATGAACTTGCTCTTTTTGTCCATTGCTCCCATCCCAAAGCTCTGGGGTTGGGCTATTTGTACAGAGTCACACATCTCAAATCCACAGGTCTAGGGTCATCTTCCCTCTAGCCCTGAATCTTGCCACTGCACTGTGCTGTCTCTGGAGAAGGGGAGGAGCACTTACCACAATTCTAATCAGCCTTCAGACCATTCACTGGCTTCCTCCCCCATCTATTATGGAAAACGGGGCATCATTAATTGCTTGATCTAATACTGGAAAACAAATATCCGAACTCTAGACATCTATCGAGTCTTTGCAATTGAGTCATGTGATATCTATGGGTGTTCTGGAAGCTTCTTCTGTCTTTTGAATAGCTTCAACTGTCCATCTCTTAGAGAACAGATGCTCCATTTCTACAGCTATTCTTCCCAACTAGCCGCACCAGTGAGCTCCAGGTTACAATTAACGACACTGTCTCAAGAAATAAGGTGGACAGCTCCTGAAGAGCAATACCAGAGACTGACCTCTGACCTCTACATGCACATGCAGACACACTCACGCCTGTGCACTAATGTACATGTGCACTGCATACATCTATCATACGTGCACCCCACACACATGTACACTCTCAAATAAAAGAAAATAAAAGTAATATTTTAAAAGTTGCAAAGAAGAACAAAGGAGGAAGAAAAAAAGACCCGCAAACCTAGATTGCCACAGCTTGTGTTGAAAACAGCAGAAGGCATGTGAATACATGAGCAGGAAAGTCAGGCCACACAGAACTGAATGACGTGAGAAAAGAATCCTCTAAAAGTTCCTCACATGTCACTCCCTCTACCCACCCAATGCTCTGTTCATATTTTCTTGTACATCCTTCTGGGGAAAAAATATCCACTTACCTGAGAGTAAGTTTCCGTTATGTGCCTTCCTGGGGTTTGACTGGCTGGCTGATTTTCATCACTAGTACACCTCGGCAGATGCACACAAACCTCCTTTACACTTTTTAAAAATCTTTTAAAGATGCTTGTTATTGTTATTATCATTATCATTTGTATGTATGTGATGGGGAGTTGGTTGCGAATGCATGTGTGGGTCTCCAGGGGCAACTGTGCACAGTCAGCTCTCTGCTTCCACCTTCAAATGGGTCTGAGGACTGACCTGAGGCCCATGGGCTTGGATCCAGCTCCTTGGCCTATCCCTTACTCTTCTGTTGAGGCCACATTAATGGCACAGAGATTCAGTCACCCAAACCTCCCATTCTTTCTCTTGGTTGCTTTTTCTACTGTGGTCGGTGTTGAGGGTACACCTCTGAGCCACTGTACAGACACTGAGTCCTGTGTATAACAGGATGCTATGGGCACTATTGTCCTGTCCCTCTGTTGTTGTTGTTGTTGTTGTTGTTGTTGTTGTTTGTTGGATTTTGTTCATTTTTATTTTATTTTGTTTTCCTTACTTCCAGTTACCTAGATCTTTAAAGCTCAAATTCTTGGCAGGGCTCTTTCCCACTTTAGGTCTGCCCAAGCCCCTTGATGAGTGAGCATCCTTTGGACTTCCTGCTCTGGGCTTGTTGTCTACACACTCCCTGGGTCACTGCCCTTTGGCCCCACAACACTTGACTGCGATTGAGAAGCACTGTTTCTGGACACTTCCAAGTGCCATGTCAAGAGAATGAAGATTTGAGATAAATACTTCCCGGAGAGAGACTTTAGGTGGTCTTTAAAAGAAAGAATGATTTTTAAAAGGTAGGACAAAGTCCTCTGGGAGGACCAAATGACTTCTCCAGACACTGCAATGCGAGACTCTGAATAAGACAGGTGTTCTCTTACATATTGACTAGTCTAGTAAGACTCCCCTGAGTGTCCCATTAGTACCAGGAGGAGGGTTTAATGGGAATTAAATTGCAATGAATATTCACAAAGCAGACAAACTCTGCAAGAGTTCTGAGGGCCCACAGAGTGGAGTGATGTAATGACCCAGAGGCCCAGGGGCACTGGCGAAGAATAGATAGACTGGATCTCTTGGGACAATTCAGAGGACGTGTTAAAGACTTCGTGAGGAATAATGTCTCACATTGCTGAATGAAGAGCAGTAGAGCTAAACCGACCTGTCCTGATGCTGGCTGCCGTTGTGAGGGGATAACTGTAACTGATGAACCACGCACTGAGTCAGAGCTGTCTAACAACCACCCCTGGATGAGGAAGTGACACACGGAAATGCTACTGTTTCTGCAGCAACACAGTGCTATCCAGTTAACTAGTACCAGTTTATTCTTCCATCTGAAAGCGTAGAGACAAACCACTTAAATTCTTACAGGCACACCCCCTACTTGGTGAGGACCCAGCTGCTGAATAAGAGCCTTCATGGCTAGGTGGATTGTTTTGATGATAATGGAGGGCTAGGTAGGAAAATATCATTCTATAGATGCCCACATACCAACCCCAGCATTTGTGAATTATTACTTTCCTCGAAAAGTCTTTTGCAGATGGGATTAAGGCTCAGGCTTTGGTGTGGAGTGTTTGAATGCACTCAGTGTAATCACAGGTGTCTTTCTAAGTGAGCCTGGGGTCCAGGAGCCAGCGTGAGAGATGGAACAACGATGGCAGAGCAGGGGCTGTGTGAGGAACGGGCAACCAGCCAAGGAAGGCAGATGGTTTCTGGAAGCTAAAAATAAAAAGCAAGGAAATGAATCGTACCCTGGAGAAAATCACTGTTTAAGGCCTGGAAGCTTCAGTACTTGTTATGTCACCTGAGCTGGGACAGTCCTGTGCTCCAGTCTGCTGGGACAGTCCTGTGCTCCAGTCTGATCTCTTCAGTCCATGCTGAATCTTCTTTCACACACTCCTTTTTTATCCCTCCCCTAACCCATTTGGCCTCAAACACATTCCCCAAAATTTCACCTATAGCTCATAACCTAGGCTTTAGGTTTTGGTCCCCATGCGGCCCTGTTTTCCCTCTTTACCTGTCTGCTTGCTTTTGCACTGCAGACATGTGAAGTACTTAGGTCGAGTTCTACTCCATTCAGAAGATACAGACTTTCACATCCTTGCTTTGGAGCCGGCTGTACTGCTCTCCCGAGTCTGGGTGCACATTACACATTCTTTCTGGGTAGAGATAAAGGATGTCTTTTAAAAACACACACCCAAGCTGAGTCCCTTAGCCAAGCTCTCCTTGTGTTTTCCCAAGTTGGGGAATGTTCTACTTTTTTAAGTCAAAAGGCTGGAAGGCCCTGAAGCAGCTCCAGTTTCTCCTCCTGATGGCTGTAATGGGAATTCTGTGAAGTAGGTGGGGTATTTATATAAGAAAATTAATTTGTTTGTGAGTTTAGGGAAGCTCAAATAATTGTGTGCTTGGCTATGCACTGAAAGGGTAATTTCCAGGCAATACATCATTGTCTAACATTCAGGCTATTTTGGCATGGCCATGATTTGGGTTCTGTGCTCTTTCAGGGGCCATATTTTAATTTTGTATAACTTTTATTATTGGAAGCAATAAAGTAGCCCTGTGGTTCTCATCCTTCATAATGTTGCTACCCTTTAATACAGTTTCTCATGTTGTGGTGACTCCCAACCATAAAGTTATTTTGTTGTTACTTCATATTTGTAATTTTGCTACTGTTATAAATCATAATGTAAATGTCTGATATGCAGAACATCCAGTATTGTGAACCCTTCTTCCCTTCAGGGTCGTGGCCCACAGGTTGAGAACCATTGCAAAGATCACTGCCTCAGGAGTGTCCCTTTTGCTGTGACTCTGGTCTCTTCTCAGGCAATTGTTTAATGCTGCAAGTGTTACTTGTCACCGTAAATCTCATAATCATGCTGTATATTACTGTTGGATTATCTTGCACAAGATAGTAACATTATAGTCCCTCTAGACGGTAGGAATCTTGTTTTCCTGAAAGACACTTCATAGACATGTGGGTTTTACAGCCTTAGGCACAGGCAAGAAGTGAGACTGGGAACTGATCGTTATTTAAAATTACCTTAGCTTTAAAAAAATGTGTGAGGGGATTGTGGCTTAAAAAATAAAACTCTTGCCAGGCGGTAGTGGTGCACACCTTTAATCCCAGCACTTGGGAGGCAGAGGCAGGTGAATTTCTGAGTTCGAGGCCAGCCTGGTCTACAGAGTGAGTTCCAGGACAGCCAGGACTACAGAGAGACCCTGTCTCGAAAAAAACAACAACAACAACAAAAAAACAAACAAACAAACAAAAAAAAAACCTAAAAAAAAAAACCCTGTCTCGAAAAAACCAAAAATAAATAAATAAACAAATAAAACTCTTATCTGTTGTAACATGAAGAGCCTCATTGGATACACACAAATTGAAATTTCTAGAAATGCTTGGAACTGACAGTTATCACATTCATTGCGCACAGTGGCCACTGTCACTTGCTTGTGATTTTCCATTCTCCTCAGGAACTTTGCCTTGATCACTCAATGGGGCTGTATCTTTTAGACCAAAAGACAAAACACATTATCAGATTAACATAAATTTCCACATGGTTACATAAGAGGGCAAAGTGGAAAATGATATTTGATAGGGCTGTCCAGGAAAACGTGACATAGCTGCTGTCCCCACACAAGATGGGCAGAGCACGCCAGGCACACTCATTCAGGGGCTTTGAGAATACTCTGTCCTGCTTTAAACACACAGGAGGACAGCAAACTCTATAAGGGACCAGAGCCAATATTTTAAGCTTCGAGAGCCAAAGTCTTTGTTATAGCCGCTTAGCTCAACTGTACAGAACAAAAGGAACCACAGATCATGTGTAAATGAACAAGCATCTGTGCTAACACGTTGTCTAGGAAAAGCAAGAGGCTATTTTGACCAATGGGTCATAGCTTGTAGATCTTTGTTCTAGGGTGTCCAGGAATTCTCTATATAAACAAAAATGTCCCCTACCCCCAACATATTCTGTTTGCTCAACATTCCTTGTAATACTGTATATATGTCAAACTTATGAAATTTCACAAACATGTGAAATGTTGTATAATTCCTTCCAGCATCTAAAATTAAGACAGTGACCCGTGTTTAGAGAGAAAAGTGAGTAATGGCATTCATTTCTTATCTCTTAGGGTTCTCTATCGAGTCAATAAGTCAATAAGTGACAGAGTCATTTGGGGACAAATTCTAAGTTCTAACTTAAGTCCTTCCAAAAGCTAAAGTGTCAGCATTCCAAGCCACTGCAAACCACATAGTCCAGCAACAGGTAAGACCTGGGCACTAAAGGACTCAGTCAGCCAACACAAACAGACATGCTGTCAGTGCTGTGTAAGGGAGTAGTGGGTGGTTTGCAGAAGGAAATAGGGGATGTGGAATGTTTGGGTGAACAATAAAATTCTTTCTATACCCTTGAGGCAAACGCTCTAGTTCAGGGTCGGGGTTAATGGAGTTCGAAAAGATGATTCTTCCAAGAGTCTAATGGTCCTGTTTTTACGGGAAGTTACATGTTGGATTCTCCTTTTTGTTTTGTCTTGGATTCCACCACTCCCTCTCTCTCATGCTCGAAATTGATCTCTGTCTCTTTCTCTCTTGTTTCTTTGTCTGTCTTTTTCTGTCTCTGTCTGTCTCTCTGTCTGTCTCTGTCTCTTTCCCTCTCCCTCTTTCCCTTTCCCCCCCACTTTTCTCTCTCTGTCTTTCTCTTCCTTACTCTGGTAAGCCATAAAGTTTTAGAATAATACTTTATGTTTTAAAAAAAAAAATGTGCTTGTGCTCGAGATTGCCAGTGTTTGGAAAATAACTTCTAACAGCGTTGTTCTTTAGCGTTCATCAATACGCACCCTATTTAAAGATAATGACATCACTGTAGATGGGCAGAGTAAGCTGCCCAAGTACAGGACCATGATTTAACAGTGGACTGCCTGGAATAGAGGCCCACACTATTGACATTACATTACACCGTTTCTCGTTTATTTTTCCCGTACTTATTATTGATAAGAATCAAACAATCTGAGAATAAGTTTTGAATATATGAGACACTAACTTTTAACTCTGATGTTTTAACAAGACCAAATCCTCTACCCACCAAGGGTACTGGGTCTTGTTGGATCCTGGTCTGTCAAACAAAAGCTGAGAATTTGGGGCTTCACACACTTATTTGAAATGTTTTATCCTGGGCCAGAAAATAAGAAGCAAAGGAGAAATACAGAAAACAGATGAATTTAAGTTTAGTTAATTTCACTAAGTACTTAAATGAATTAATTTGTTTCAAAGAAGGTTTAGGCAATATATCTCAGGGACAGCACACGAATAAAAATTACATAGAAAATGATGGTATATGTAACATACATGATAGTTAAGAAGGGACCATGGTCAGACACAGACAATTTAAGAGGAAAATGAGTCTGGATTATCCTGTTAAAGCTGCTTCCCTTTTGTGTCTTTACATGGGGTTTTCTGGATGAGTCATGACTCCATTGGATGAATGATTAGAGCTGGTGATTTGAAATGCTAATGATTATGGACATGTCATTTTAATGAAGCCAAGGGCAGTTGGTTGGTCACGTTGGACCCAGCTGGTTTGGGTGGTCCTGTGTCTTTGTTGTTTGATTGGTTACATAGCAAACACAGCTATGATTGCCTCAGCCTCTGGCCACTATGAGATTTATCTCTCCCATCCCCAAGTCTATGCAGCCTACCTCACTCTGATTACCACACCAAGCTAATCTTTTGCACAGGACTTCATCTTCTTCCTTCCTTGTAAGCCGTGACCTTGCAAGTGTAATCAGCTCTGCCACAGATCACGTTATTCTTTGTGATGCTTTTCATCTTGGACAAACATGCCTCTCCACTTCCTATTTCTTTATTTATTTATTTATTTATTTATTTCTCAGAATTTGGCATTTCTGCATATAGCAAGGCTTAGGTCCAGCATTGCTGCCTTCCCTCTTTGGCCTCTATGTCTCTGCCCTGTAGGCTTGGTTAGTGTCTCCCTTCCCCCTCCTCGCTTCCATTCTCCCTCTTACCACTGAATGTCCCAAAGTTGAGGAGCCAGAAGCAGTAGAACATCTTAAGGAAAATGGCTTCTCAGTGAGCCTTTGTTATTTGGGTGCTTATCTTCCCACCCTCAAAAGTTTCAAATGAAGGAAGTCTGAGAGAAACAGACTTTAGCCCCCTGCTACTCTTTTTAAATGAGATTATTTTTGCCTCTGAAGTTTTGCCTCCAAAAAACTATCCAGAAGTCAGTAGCTTTTAAAATATGAGGCATATCCCAGGACCCAAAGCCTGGAGGAGTTAAACTGTCTACAGGCCATCAGACCACCCACCTGCAGGCCAGGCCAGGCCTGTCCAAACCTCACAGATGCAGAAGCTGTCTCTCACTGTCTTTCTACATGGTTGCCCAGAAGACTTTGTGTCTCTTTAGAATGACTGGGCTAGACAAGAATTTCACCTCTGGCCCTGTGGCTCTTGCAGGTGGGAGGGAAAGGAAAATTAAGACACAAATTCCACTGAAAATGAATAAATGTTGGACCCTGAAGACCAATCTATCTAAAAGCAAGAAAGGGAATTTGAGGCTTCACATGTTTGTTCTTTTATTGCAATGCCCCCCCCCCCCATGAAAACATTCTCCTCAGCAGAAGCAAGAACAGAGGTAAAATAAGACAGCGTCATGCATGTTGAAATTATCTTCACATCTCATGTATGGATTATGCAAGAAAGGCGCTCACATCTTTTTCTATTTAAATTCATTTTTTTAATGAGAAAGTAATCACTCCCTGCTTTATTCACTAAATGACTTTTGGATGTTTTCAAAAGAACAGGGATGTGTTGAAAAAGATTGATTCTCTTAATGGCCTTTAAAAGAGCGAAGGTTATGAGAAATCGGTTGCATGATTTTGAGAGGCACCTCCAAAGACTGTCATCTTTGTACAGGGCTCTCCCTGTGGATATGCTGGTCACCGCTCTTGTCACTCCTATAGAGATGCCACACCACATGGTTTATAGACCTCGGGGACTGCTTCAACAAAATAGCATAGAGCAGGTGCTTTATCAAAAATGTGTATTTGTTCTTACAGTTCTGAGATCTGGATACCCAAGGTCAAGTTGCTGGCAGATTTCAGGAACTGTGGAAAACCTCCTTCCTGGTTTGTCTGAGCTTGTTCTCACTGGCTCTGTACATGGCGGAAGAGAGCAAGGAAGCTTCCACAGGTTATCAGAGCACTGACACCACTTGTGAGATTTCTCTCCCCATGCCCTAGTCACCTCTCTAAGGATATATCTTCCAACAACATCATGTTGACAGTTCACCTTTTGACATATGAATTTGGGTCTGGAGGCATATAGATCCATCCTCTAGTTCATGATAAATGGGGTTTTGCAGATATAATCAAGATCACGAACCATCTGACTTTAAAATAGAGCTTGCTGGGTGGTCCAGTCCAATTACACAATCCTATTTCACAGGAGATCATTTTCACTGGCTGGTGACAGAGAGGAAGTCAAACAGATTCCGGGCATAAGAAGGACTTGGCTCTTCCCTACTGGTGTGTAGACGGAGGAGGAATGGGAATGGCCTCTAGAATAGGAGAATCCCCCTCGGTTTATAGCCAACTGTGAACAGGCTCTGCCAGCAATCCCAATGAGCTTGGAAGCAGATATTCCTCCCACACACACACACAGATATGAGGTGTGAGTTCACCCCAGTTCACATGCTGACTTTTGCCGTAGTATCAGGTGTTTTTAGGTGGTTACGTTTGATTTTTTTTTTTTTTTAACTCTAGCAATAGAAAACTACTAGAGAAAAGGGTTAGGGAAATTCCTAAAGGAGATGAACAGACCAAAGGCACACAAAGTAATACTTGTAACTCTGCAACGAACTCCATCCTTGCAACTGAGGTGGATTCCTAAGGATGGGATATACTCAAGCAAACGTGTACGTCTCCCATAGGATAGTCATACATTATTTTAGAGTCATATCCTATCTTTTTAGAGGTCAGGAGTTAAAGGTGCCAGCGTGGTCTCATCAGAGCCCTCTTACAGAATAGACTGCCAACTCCTCATTTTGTTCTCACACGAAGGATACATAGTGAGCTATAAATAGCTCATCAGCCTTTCTCATAAGGGCACAATTTCCAGTCATCAGAGCTTCGCCCTCACAACTCAGTTGCCTCTCAGAGGCCGTACACAATAGAGATTCAGCTTCAGCATGACTGCTGATGGCATGCTAACATTCAGTCCACGCTACCTTCTCTTATTTAGATTCTTCCATCTTCAGTCATCCTTAAAATTTGTGTTCTCTGGTGGCTTGCTGTCGGCTGGATTCTTAACACTGACCATCCATCCGGGGATTTTTCTTACACTTGTGTTATTTGGATTGATCACTGTGCAGATCAATAACCTGTAAAACTTTCTTCCCAGTTCAGTCACACTCAGGGAGTTCTAAATATGTGACCATATTCTAAATATTCTAAATAAATGTGACCATACCTTAGACACTGTAATTTGGATGTTCAACAGGTACCTCACATTCTATAAGCCGATTCAAGTTTCATTCTTTTATTCTGGACTCTTCTCAAGTTTAATAATAACATGATGTACCAAATATTAGACATAAAAACTGCAGACCGTAGATACTGGATTCTCATTCTCACCCTCTGAGGCCCAAGTTACTTAGGTTAGTAATCAATAGTTAACATATGATGAAGAGCCATCAGCCAATTAGTCCTTGCCTTTAGGCAAAAGAAATACAGCCAGAAAGGGGGAAGGTTGGTGCCAGGGATGTAGGTGAACAGTTTTCTTCATCTTAACTTCATGCCAACAGGGACAGAGCTCTCCCTGGGCTCTAAGGAAGGCAGAGCCAGTCATTGACAGGATACTCCTCTTCAAAGAATTCTCTCAGATTAACTATTGAAGCTTGTGATTCTAAGTTGTAAACACTTCGCCTTCTGAGAATCCAATGCCAAATCCTGATGATTTTCTTACAGAAACAGCCAAGTCCGCAGCAGTTTCAACTTCCTAACAAGGTGCCAAGATTTTCTGGAACAAACGACCCCCAGACAGCCCCTTTCCCATGTCCCCTGCCTCTGCTGGTTTCAATCTTTCACACAAGCCAGAAATATAATTTACACACACCTCTTGTGACTATTCTATTTAATTATAATATAATCCTACATATGCAAACATGAAAACAGCAATCATATCTTATTCCAACTCCTAATTGCATGTAGCAATCATGAGCTCTCACTAAATTATTTCCATCAAGTATACATCGAGCCATTATTTACAGCATGCCAAAGACCCACCTGCACTTCTGTATCCCCACCCCCATCCGCAAAGCCAATCCGGGAGTTGTCGTGCTTGATCTAGATGGGGGAGTGAAACTTCTGTAAGTGTGCGGGCGTGCACACACACACACACACACACACACACACACACACACACTTCCATATCCTGGGTTTCTGACTTCAGCTGCCCATCTTGCATTTCTTTCCTACTTTGGATGTGAGGGAGTAAGTAACCAGTACTCCCTGCTTTCTTTTGTGTCTTGGGATAATCTCTGTTGTTCTAGTGAATCAATTCTGTTGCTCTGATTCAAACATATATATTTCTGTTTCTCACAGGAAGAGATGTTATTCATCTCCCTTTCTTTAATTGCACCAAAAGCTAGTCTTAATACAGCTTTTATGATTCACTGTGAAATGTTCTCTCACAGGTTTTACGTACTGAATATTTTGTCCCCAGGCAGAGGTAGTATTTTGGAAGATAGTAGAATCTTTAGAAGATGGGACCTAGAGGGACATAAAGGCTCACTGATGGAAAACTCTTGAAGGTCTATGTCTTGCCCTCTGTCTCTTCTTTATCATGAGGTAAAGAAGCTCCTGACCCAGATGTTCTCATTCCATGATGTCCTATTCAATTGTATGGGGCCAAAAACATGGACTGGATGCTCTGAAACCAGGAGCCAAAATAAATCATTACTCTTTTAAGTTATTTAAGGCAAATATTTGGTCCTAGCTTTGCAAAAACAACAAAGGCTGTTTCCCTCTCACCCCAAGAACCCCTCTTCTACTGTTGGACATCAAAGCCAAGCATTCTCTGCCTTTCACAATTGTGACTTACATAACAGCCCTCTGGGGCCCTGTGGGTGGCAGGCTTATTGTCAACTTCCATAATCTCAAAGTTCACAACCAACTCAGCCTCCAGAGCAGGGGAACTAATTGCCTTTTTCTCTCACCCCCAATGTCCTTAGCTACAATATAGCATCAAACAACACTCAATTTCTTGTACTTCAGCAACAAAAGAGTGTGATATCCCTTTGCCTTTGTCCATTCTAAACAATTCCTCACACTAGGAATAATCTGTTTCTGATTCTTTCCCACATTACATTTATTGATAATCAGCTTAGAAATGAGTTGTAACATACATACATACATATGTACATATATATATATATATATATATATATATATATATATACTAAAAAAGAAATTATGATGCATAAGATAATAGATTAATAAGCAGTAAGATTACCAAAGTTTGAACTTATATTTCTGCTGTATAAAGTTTTGTGCTGTTGTGTACATTCCAAAACAGGCCTTAAGCCATTGCAGAGAGGGGCCATCTCACCAGACCTTTCCTTTTCCTTCTTTCCAAAGATGTTTATCAATCATGCTCTCCCAAGGCTCATGGGCTATTTGCAAAGTAAAAGGGTTCTCCGTGGCTAAGGCAGGATTACCTTACACTCCCCTGCAGGAAGCAGAAATGAACCCCAAGGAGGATACAGACTTGCAAGGTTCTCTGTGCCCCAGAGAACACTGAGCCCATGAAAATAACCAGCAGGACTTGACCGGTTCAAAGAAAACCCCCACAGCAGCATTCCGGGAGCGCTGAGACAAGCACAGCACTGTGCAACCGAGCGAGCGAGGTCACTCCTGCGGGACTACTTTGTGGAATTAAGAGAAATAGCATTTAAGAAGCGATTGTGTCTGAACGGGAACAGCTGGGACTTTCTTTTCTTTCTTCCTAGAGCTGAGCTCTCTGCTCCCTCATCTTAAATGCAAAGGTTGAAGATAAATCAAGTCAGACAAAATGGAATCTATTTTCCAACTGTCTCGGTTTGGCCAGCAGCCCCACCCGCCGATGGGCGGGATTGGTTGGTCTGTGTTTTCACAAGTTTTGTGTGTTAGTCATTTAGTTGGAAAAGACTTTGAAGTTCAGTGGGAAGAAGAAATGGTAGAGAGCTTGGGGCTGGAATTTTAGTTCTGTTCAGCAGCTGTGAAGAGACATGGGACCTGTACTAACGTCACCTTTCTGATTGGTAAAGTCAGAATGGTTATTATGCTCCTGAAAGCTGCCTTCTTCCTATGATTTAGGTCCTGGCAATCTCTTTGAAGTTTCTCTCTCCAACCACTCTGACAAATGGTTGATTTCCAGTGTCTTCTCCAGCCCTAGTGTGTACTGTCTGTGCCCTTCAGTTATCATGTAGGGATTATGGAAGTAAGAACCTTCTATTTCCTTATTCATAGGCACACATTCACATCCTGTATGTCCAGTGTCTGCTGGTGTTTCAAAGGAGAGAGACAGTAGGAGATACATGGATCAACAGAGGGCTGGGCTCCACTGAGTAGATAACATATTAATAAAAACCAAGGATTATCAAAGGAACATGTCCTGCCTGATACCTAACACTGGCTGCTTCAGAAAATGAGGCTGCTAAGGGCTACAGGTTTAATTCAATTATCCCCAGGATGGAATGACCAGAGCAACGTGAGACTACAATCAGGAAGTTGGGAGAAAAGAACACAATAGTCTCAGTAAGACATCTGACATTATTGTGGGGAAAATGGTGAGTCTGGATATTCTGGGGTACAGGAGGGACTTCCTATTAATGAAGCCACCAGTGGGTGCTGTGTGGACAACAGAGGGAAGAGGGTTTAGTGAAATCAGCATGAACTGAGGAGATTGGAACAGTAATCCACACAAGCGAGAGAGGTGTTCTGAGTGGGGTGGGCAGCGGGATCTATGGACACAGATTGTACCCAAGATACGTTTGAAAGAGATGAGCTACAGAGTCCCCTGGCAGGCTTAATGTTCACTGGGGCAGAGAGAGAATGAATAGAAGATGTCTTCCAGGCTGAGTCCCTGAGAAGCCTTAGAAATCATAGCAGAAATGTTAAATACATTAGATTAGCTGACTCAGAAAGATGTCCAGGGGAAGACCAGGCAAGCTGGAAACTCTATGTTTAGCCAGTATTGTTAAATATACATTTCAACATTGTAGTTTTAGTGCCTGGCAGACTTAGTCACTCTTAAATATCCACTTCATATGAATGTTATGAGACTCCAGCAAAATAATAGGAATGATTTGTTTTTTCCACACTAGAAATCCCTCTTCACCTAAAGGACAGACAATGTTCTCAGCTGATTGTCTTATAAGCAGAAAACTTATGAATGGACAATAGATTGTGGAAGAATAAAGCCAAGTAAAATCAGAAATCTTACTTCCAACAGAAACAAACCCCAGATGTTTTCTATCTTCCAGGCAATAAAACTCTAGGGAATACTAAATATAAATAAATTGTAACTATTTCCTAATAATACCTACTCAAGTTGTCAAGTGCCCTCTCACAGTGACTTTTCATAGTTTGGGAAGGACTACCTTTTCAAATGCTAAGTCTTAAACAATGCAGGCTTCTTGTGAACTCTTGGGCAGTTTGCCTCATATCTGTAAATTCAATTGGCCTTATTTTGAATTTCATCATGTAGTCCTGGATTACATCTGTTTGCCTTTTAAATCTAGTCTGACATTTTAATTTTTGAAGCTGTTTAATGAATCTTATTGGGGAAACTAAATATTTGACGGGACCTAAGATAACACTATAGGAAAATTCTCTAGACTTTTGAAACAAACACATAATAAAACTCCTAAGTCACATATTATACTCCCCCTACTGATTATTCAAATACTTGACATTACATGTGAGTGTTTGGTCTCCAAAACCTAGGAATTTTATAAAGACAAACATTTTCTTGACCATCAGGTAAGTAAAAAAGTATTATGGTTGAATTAGACTTGTGTGTCGAATGCTTGGTCCTCACTCAGGTGGTAGTGCTATTTCAAGAGAAACTTTAAGAAGGAAAGTTTACAACTATAAACACTTAAGTCATAATTATAGTCTGCCTGCAAGGTGCCCTAGTGCAATAGTGGCACAAAGCACGTGGGGGTGAGCAACCGACATCTGGTTGGACTTAAAGACCACTCTATGAGATGGAACCCATCACCAACTCAGATGGTCAAGAGCCTGAGACCAGGTATGCGAGGGAACTAGGAGAAAAACAAATACTATTGCTCTTCTAAAGAAACATTGAAACAAAATTACTCCTGGCAACATACTCCGATACCTTAGATCAGCGCTTGGCTCAGCCGTCAGCACAGGAGCTTCCTCCTGCAGTTCTTGAGAACAAATATGGAGACCCACAGACAGACAACGTACCACTAGTGAGAGGCCCGGGAACACTCAGTTCTAAATGGGATCTCTCCATCACATTCCCGTCTTTATGGCTCAGGGGATCCTGTGGCAGCATGCGCAAAGCCTACTCAGGTCTGTGCCAGATGGGGCTCCAGCACTGACAGAAGTGGACACAAGTCTCCATCCCTAACTCAGAGTCTTCGATTGATAAACACCACAAATGAAAACTTAGTTTTCCCCAACAGAGTCTCACTGGGGATACAAACCACCTTACGGCTAGGCCACACCCAGCAGTAGATGGCCAACACAAAACAAACTCAATCGCATCTTTGGAAATTCTTTGTCTCATATTGTTTTGCCAGGGAATTATTTTTAACTGTATAGGTCCTTTGTATACAAATTAGGGCTTCTGACTTGTGTTGTGGGATATCTGTGTGTGTAAACTTATGTCTCTGGGTCTATCTGTGTTTCTTGTGCTCTTTCTTTGGCTCTTTTTTGTTTTTTTATTTGTGTGTTTGTTTTATCTTATTTTATTATTATCCTTTAGATGCTTGCTCTAAGGAGAGACAGAAAGGGTGTGTATTTAGATGTGGAGGGTGTGATGTATTTCAGAGGAGTTGAGGGAGAAGAAACTATAATCAGAATATATTATATGAAAAAAATCTATTTTCAATAAAAGAAAGGGAGAAAACAGGTGGAGGGTGATTGGAGGCATAGGTCACTGGAAGCATAATTTGAATGTTTCTGTTTGACTCTGCTTCTTATCTATCAGCAGTGCCCTCTGCCACATGTACCTGATACTAAGGTCTGCCTCAAAATAGGCCCAGAACCAAGGACCAGAGTCCTAAGGTTTGATCCCTCTGAAACCATGGGCTAAGCTAAATCCTTTGTCTTTAATTCTTTATGTTCGGTATTTTGTCACTGTGGTGCAAAAACATCAGTAATACAAATGGGAAAGTGGTGAGTGGAGAGACAGGCAGATGGATGGAGAGAAGGTTGGGATGGGAAGTTATGTAAACCACCATGAGAAAGCAAGGGGGGATGGGGTGACTTGATAAGCTGTCAGAACAAGTCAATAGAATTATGATAATACACTGGCACAATTGTCCTCATGGGAAAATAAATTTTGATGCTTGATCATATAATGTGCATTAATTAATTTGAGATGGACTGTGCATGTAAACCTGAGAGCTAATTTGTAAAATATCTAGAGGAAACCACAGAGAAAAGGATTTTTACCAAGACTTATCCAAGAATTCTTACACAGAACATAAAAAACATGAACCAAGAAAGGAGGAAAGTGATATATTTAAACCTTACCAAATAATTTTTTTTTTCTATTTGAAAAAAAAAATACTAAGGAAGTGAAAAAGACACACCAAAAGCTGCAAGGAAAACATTTGAAAAATATGTGTCTGAAAAAGGCCATCTGGCAAAAGAAAGAAATCTTACAATTCAAGAATGCTGAAAGTGAAGGGAAGATGTGAAGTTACCCTACAGCCAAGAAGATGTAAAACTGAAAAATACGCATAGAAGAACACACCACCACCAGGCCCGACCACCAGGCCCCAGGCCCGACCACCAGGCCCCAGGCCCCACCACCAGGCCCCAGGGAAATACAAGTTTAAGGCTGTGATGAAGGTCTATCCCACACCCAACAAAGTGGCTCAGGCATAACAGAAACAATGAGCAACAACAACTACTTTCTGTCCATGAAGAAATAATGGGACCATATTTACCCATCCTGCCAAGAGCTATTAGAGAACTGAGCAAGTTGTGTGAGATTATAATTTTCAGAAATTGGGACACAATTGATGCAGAATTGAAATCCCAGAGAAATGGACAGGAGAGCAGGAAGTGAATGATCACACTTGTGACTCAGTGTACCCACATGAGTGCCCACATGGAGCCCAGGAATCCTTCAAGTTGGAGAGGCAAGAACTGGAATGTCAGAAGGTCAACATAGCTAGAATTTATGGCTTAGGTCACTTAACAGTGACCTCATAGAGAAGCACAATTTGAGAAAGTGGCACAAGGACCCGCTTGACATGTGTGATGGATGTAAGGATAGGCTTTTTCAATGAGAGGAACTTACATGAAGTTAGAGAAGGAATCATAGTATAGATGTATACAAAAGCAATTTTAGATCTCTCACACCAGGCAGGAAATGGTTAATGTTTCACTGCCCAGAGGAGAAAGGCTTTCTGGATTATGGACATAACAAAAGAAATTTCAGAAGCTTCAGTAACGGAGCAGTAGCAGTACTGTAAGATGAAAGATCACTGTAAGATGCTGTGAACCCAGTAAAACTTTTTAAAGTATGCTTCAACAATGCATGTATGCCGACTAGTCATGCAGCTGTCAACTTGACAATCTTGTATCACCTGGGAAGAGAATCTTAGTAACGAATTATCTTCATGAGGTTGGCCTGTGGGCATGACTGGGGGCGGGGCGGGCGGATCTTGATTTTCAATTGATGTAGGAAGACCATGTCCACTGTAGGTGGCACCATTCCCTAGGCAGGGGTCCTAAAGAGCATAAAAGAGGAAGAAGCTATCTGAGAGGACATACACAAGGATCCATACATTTTGTTCTTTCTTTGCTTTTCCTTGTGGATGTGATGCTTTAATTTCCCACCTTGACTTTCCTGCAATAACTGGAATGTTATTTTATAATAACCTGGAATGGTTGCTTTCTGTCAGGGTATTTGTTATAGCAACAAACATGAATCTAAGACAGCATCTTAGTTACTTCAAGTAATGTTAATACATACCAGAAGAAAAAAAAAAACAATACTACTTGAAGAAAAGTTAAAAAACAAAAACAAAACAAAACAAAACAAAAAAAACCCTGGCAGCCAAACTTCTGAAACTCATGGTCTATACCATCTAGTCTAAAATTACCAAGTATGCCAACAAGTTGGAAAGACACTATCTAATTTAAAGAAAAATCAGTCAATGAAAGTGGTTGCATAAATAATAAAAATGATGAAACTACTAAGGAATAAGCTTAAAAACTATCTTAAGGTTAGGGAGATGGCTCCATGGGTAAGCATTTGCTGGACAAGAGTGAAGACCAGAATTCTGATCTCCAGAACCCACACAAAAGCTGGGAGGGCAATGGGGCTCGCCTGCCATGCTCAGCACACACTCAACCATTGTGCTTCATCACAGCAATAAAAACCCTAACAAAGACAAGATCCCAGGAATAGGACTCAGGTCACCAAGCATCCATCACCCTTTGGACCATCTCACCAGCCCCCAAAAGACAGACTTTAAATATAAATACATAGCTAAACACCAAGTAGGAGAATAGAAGAAAACAAAAATTGCTAATATGAAGGTTAACAGGGAGTCGTGCCTATAAACCCTTCTGTTAACAACAGACGACGTCTACCGCATTCACGGCAAACGCTTACAGCCGAGGATACATATTCAGAGTGGTCAGTGTTAGTATAAGTCACTACATGTGGACGATTTGTGGACACTTCCCCCGACCTTTGTATAGATGATTTTTTGTTTAGATTTTGTAGAGGAGGAAATTGAGTCTTACAGAGGACAACTGACTTGTCCCAAGTCACATAACTTATTAGTAACCGACTCACCAAAAGGAACCTAAATGCATTCTAGTATTTTTAAAGGAAAGATTTTTTTTTTAATTATAGCTTGAAAATCTTGAAAGAAGAGTGAAAAAAAAAAACCTCATAGAATCGCTGCTGCTGTTGCCATAGAAACCTGAAAAGAGATTACATACACATCAGTTTTACAACTCCATCTTTTAATAGGTGCAGAATATAACCACAGGCTGCTGATTCCTAGTGGAGATCTCCCAGGAAAAAAAAATCTATCTAATCAAAAAAAAAAAATCTCATCATCTTCCCTAATACAAAAATCCCAGTTCGCAGACTAAGCAGAACTCTCCCAGCAAGAGTGGATGGCAGTTCCTTTTTTTCTGACATCCTGCCTACTAGGACATGAACCAAGACAAGAAAAATGAAAGTAAGATTGAAAGGAAAGACACTAAGATGCAATGCAGTTGATACCTACATCAGGAGCTGACTGAGAGGCTGTGGGAAGAGATATATGTACAGCAGCTTAAGGAAGTGGTGACATCACTGAGGAAAATAGTGAGTGGCCCCACCCCTGGCAGCAAAGATTCCAGTCTACCTCACTTAGTGCAAAATAAAATACCACAGCAGCAGTGACTTACCTCAGCTGGGATCTTTGTGGTGCTGAGCTACAGCCACTGTCAACTTAATGTCAACTGTCACACTGAGATGGAATTCTGAAATCCAATAAGGTTATATCTGTTGTCAAAGGGAAGATCCATGCTTGCCACGTTAGACCCTTAAACATATAACTCTTTGAAAGCAGGGTTGAAAAGTTATAAATAACACTAAAACAACAATACTAAGGAAAGGAAAACATGATTTGCTGGGCTTTTTAAAAATTGACTTTTGACTTTGATTCAGTCAGTGGAAATGATTAAGATGGGTTTTGATTAGAAATCTCAATGTAAAAATGGCTTAAACAGCACAGAAATTTCTTTCTTGTGGAAAAGTCTGCATAGTCCTTTGGCTTCTGCCTTTATGAGAGCCACCACTCTCAGCATGGGGCTGTCAACTGCAGGGATAATCTCTTGTGTACTGTGTGGAAGCATCACCTGTCAATAAAAAGCTGATGGCCTGTTAGCAAAAGGCAGGAAGTAAAAGGTGAGAGTTCCGGTGGAGAGAGAAGAACTCTGGGATAGAGTCAGTGCTGGAAAGATTTGCCCCAAATTCTGGGGAAATCAGACGTATGAAAATGAGGAGCGGCCCATGCCACAGACACAGAATGGTTTTAAAGGGTTATATAAGTTACAAGGTACTGGGGAACAAGCCCAAGTTCATGGCCTAGACATTCATTCAGAAATAAATAAGCTTCCAGGTTGTTATTGGGGAACTGGGGTGTAGGTGGAAAAATCTCACTGTCTTAGGGTTTCCATTGCTATGAGCAGATACCACAACCAAGGTAACTCTTATAAATGATATTTAACTGGGGCTAGTTTACAGGTTCAGTCCATTATCATCAAGGTGGGAGCATTACAGCCTCCAGGCAGGCATGGTGCAGGAGAAGCTGAGAGTTCTACATCTTCATCTGAAGGCTGCTAAGAGAAGACTGGCTCCCATAAGCACACACCCACAGTATCACACTTCCTCCAATAAAGCCACACCTACTCCAACAAGGTCACACACCTCCAAATAGTGCCACTTCCTGACCCAAGCACATTCAAACCACCACACCCACCATTATATCCAACACCTGATTCAAGGTGATTGCACATTCTGTAGCCTAATATGTAGCATATTCATGGAGTAATATCAGAAGTCCTATATATTCAAGTCAGTAATATCCTATATATCCAAGAGTAATGTCAGAAGATAAGAGAAAGAAATAAAGAAGGACAACTCTTTATCCATAGAAGGACTGATCTAAAAGTTCCATACTCTTCTCTACATGCATCCCATTGCCGTGTTCTATGCGGTGTACTCTGCCTTTGTGCCCTTGACAAGAAAGACCCACATGCTCTGTAGAAGTGACCAGAGATGCTGTTCTGGAGATAGTCCAAGGCCATGGCTTCAGGTTTGGTTGATTCATTCATTTGTTCCTAAACTTACTCAAGGCATATCTGTGGGGGGCTACTTGTGGGTACACTGTGTGAGGGTACATGTATGCTTATAGCCAGAGCTTAATATCAGGTCTTGCCACTCAGAAGCTAGCCATAGTTTTTTCTTTTTTCTCTTTCTTTTTTCTCTTTCTTCTCTTCTCTTCTGTTCTCTTCTCTTCTCTTTCTTTCTTTCTCTCTTCCTTCCTTTCATTCTTTCTTTCTTTCTTTTTTTTTTTTTTGAGACAGGATCTTTCATTGGCCTAAAGCTTGAAAAGTGGCCTAGAATGGCTTACCAGTGACTCCCAGGGATCTGACTGCCCAGTACTGGGATCACAAGCACAAGTCACCATGCGTGTAGCTTTTTAAAGTGTAGGTTCTAGGGTAAAATTCAGATCATACTACAGTGGCAAGTGTTTTGCCACCTGAGCCATCTCTTCAACCCCTCACGCTGTAATTACTAATCATGTGGTAGACACCAGGCTTCATTTCACTCATTTATTCATTCATTCATTCATTCATTCATTCATTCATTCATTCAGTGCATTGTGTTGCTGCACGTGTTTATATAGACTACAAATACGAGGGTGCCCACAGATGCCAGAAGAGAGCATTGGATCCCTGGATCTAGAATTAAGTGCTATCTGTGATACACATGCTGGGCACCGGACCTGGGTTCTCTCTGGAATTAGTAATGCTTGAGTCACCTCTTAGTTCTGCGTCAGTGTTTCTGTTAGATTCTGGAAACAAAGAAAGACATAAGACATGACATAAGTCATGTCAACACAATGTGGAAAAAAACTCATAAAGTTTAAATAAAAGTTCCTAACTTTGTCAATTGCGAGGGAAAGCCTTCAAGGACTCAAGAAAACAACATGTCACCTGGATCCTTAGAAAAATAGGACTTGGATAAGAGTTCACATACTCTTGAGGGGAACAGGAGAAAAGGAAAAGAGGCTGAGGAGTGTAGTCAAATGGAGGAGGCATTCCAGACAGAAGGATAAGCAAATGCAAATGCCACAAAATATGGGCAAGTACAACGTGCTAGGGACAGTTGGCCGTTCTGTAAGGAGATCAGAGGTGTAGGAGAAGAGCTGGTCGAGAATGATGAAATGAGACGTGGATACAGGGCGCAATAAAGGGCGGTGCACACAGGCTGGAAACCATGCCCATCTGTCTCCTCACAGTGGGGGCACTGGAGGAGCCTAGGAATGCAGAGCTGAAGAGTCTGTGTTTTGAAATATTAATCTGGAGGACATGTGGAATTGTACAAGGCAGATGGAAGGCCCCACCAAAAGCAGAGAAACTGTTCATTTGTCAAGTGTTTTCTGAGCTCCCGTTCCACCAGGCCCTCTGTGAAGCAGTAAAGACACCAAATGCAGTAAACTTGCAGACATGGGAGCACTCAAGGAGCCACAGGAGAGAGACACACAAGCAGGTGTTAGCTGTGTTCCGAAGTGTGAGAAGGGAAGGAGGGTGATCACAGTGGGCACTGGGCATGCTGCTTAACTCTCCTGGAATGGGATCCAAATATCTGCAGAGAGAAGTGAACGTTGGTTAGTGAAAGTCAAAACAAGCTCTGACAGGGTCAAGAGCTACAAACAGCCATCTTTGGTACCTACAGACAAAAAGAAACAGGAGAAAACTGTTTGAGGCTCAAGGAACAAGGTTAGACAGTGAAAAATCCATCCCTGTTGAGGACAGAAAGGTCTGGGGAATCACATAATCAGACTTTGTTAGAAGCAGCACCAGTTGACTGGGTCGGAATAGATGAGAGGACACCTTAGAGGGTGGAAAGCAAGTTAGCAAGCCGTGTGCGTCTGCTTGATCTGTCCTCAACCACCACACCTTTGTCCATTCTCTTTTACCACCCAGGCACCGCTGTTGCATGTTCAGTGTCCGCTTGTGGTCAGGCTTCCAGTGGGATTCAACTAGGATGTGACCATCTGTTTTCTTAGCTTCCCACTTCTCTGCCTGTGGTGTTAGCACAGCCTTGCTCACACCCACATTGGTCGGTCTTAGTGTCACAGGGCTCCTGTGCTGCTTCCTTCTCCTGGGCTGAGCTGTCCATTTCCCGCCCTGTCCTGGAGATCTCAGGATCACTGCATGCACTTCCCATCTGGGAACTGAAACCAGCAAGCTACAGGGCCTTCCACTGGCCCTTGTCGCCTCCCTACACCGTGCACTCAGTTAATAGTCCCTTTAGTAAACTCTCAAGTCATCCCCCAAACCACACCAAACCGTTTTGTGCCAGGGTCCTGACTAGTATAATTACTAAATACCACCCTTGCTTAAATCCCATTTCTTCACATGTTTTGAACCTTTAATGGTATAAGCCACAAATCTTTCTAAAAGTGACTAAACCTCAGATGGTTCCTAACACTCACTGCTCTTGTTCAGCTTGTCAAAATAGCAAACTGAGGGGCTCAGGTGAAATCAGAATTTGAAGGGGAAGAAATGGCAAAATTCTTGCTACAAACAAGTTTACAACTTAGTTGGGCGAGATAAGCTTGTAAATACACAACTAAAATGAGACCCACGGGACTGGTCTTTGGCCTGTCTCCTGAGACTGGAATGTAAGCAAGTCATTCAGACTCGATAAAAAACCCACTGTTTCTAATGCTGGATTCCATAAGGAGGGATGTGGTGGTGCCATGAATCTGGCTGTCGTTTCTGACCCAGCTAGGGTAGATCATAGTCCAAGTGTGGCTTCCTGGGATCCATCTTTGTTTTCAGAGAATGAGTGATGATATGGAATAAGAAGGCACCTCTAAAAGCATTACCTCAGACACATGCAATTTCTGGTCTGTTATTCTTCATCTGTACAGTTTCCTAAGTCAGATGATGACGTATCAAGACATGGTCATTGAAAGACATTTTTACCAAAATGGATGCTGTTTCTGTAGAGAAGGAATATTCACATATTTGTATTTTTTTTTTAACCAAATCATACATTTTTTAGTCCTACGATACTTGTGAGTGGGGAAGGAGTATTTCTACACCTGCCACACAGCTGGGTCTGAAGACTGCCTGCATGTTCCCAGCATGCTCTGGGATTAGTTTCCATACCAACCAGTGTAAGAGTGTTTCCACCCCATCTACCCAGTCAGGGGAAGACACTAATACACTAGGCATGTATGAGGGAGAACAAGAGACAGACTGAATGACTGTAGTTAGTTTCTATAGAGCCACTCCTTCTCTATAGTATTGCTCTGTGACACAGAGAATGGGAGACAGAGTGCAGACTGCTTTTGGCTAAGAGCTCGGGGCTCATTCACACATCTTATCACATTATCTCACTGGCATCCTTCAGAAAGAAAAAAGTTTGTACTTTGCAGACTGGGAAACAAAGGTAGAAGGTGACAGAATGGTAGCCTTTGTACAGGGTGAGGAGATGCTAACACCAGAATAGGATTCCAGGGGCTTGCCTCTAAAATCTGCATTTCCTGACACTTCTGCTTTAACTCTTATCTTCATGTTTTTATTAACTGAAACATGGCTGAGAAAATTACCAAAAAGGAAAAAAAAAAAAGCACAAAAAACAAGAAATAGGAAAGCAAGTATATACATTGAACTTGAGGTGTTTGTTGTTGTTTTTGTTGGTTTTTTTTATCTCACCTATTTTTTTTCCTAGGTGAAAAAAGTAATCTCAGCTTTAAAATAAAGAAAATTTAGCCCACTGGCATAAGACAGATTTTTGACTCAAGGAAATAATAATGTGGTGTCCAGCAAGCCGTGATTGACAGACAAGCAGAGGCCGGGGAATACAGGAAGGTGTGTCCTGATGAAAGCGAGCTAAAATGTCAGCTTGCTTTTTAACCTGTCTGGAAGATTCTGCCTTTGGCCTCAGCCTCCGCAGACAGAAAACTATGAACTGACTTCAACAAGGGACAAAAATGTGTCTTAGGAGACAGAGAACAAGGGCTTGTTAAACACTGCCAAGAAGCTGATGTTGCAGTTACATACATCATGAAAATATTCTCATTACATCACTCCATGAGAGAAGCTACAAAAAAAAAAAAAAAAGACACTCTGGACAATGAATGCAGAGCAGAAATGCCAGAGTCACTTTATGTCCTTGATAACCTTTCATCATTAAACCAATTATTTCAAATCAACAGCCAGTGACATGCTAGTATCAGGTGCTTTCTGAATCCAGAGCCTGGGTACACAGAATCCTATTCTGAACTTGTACCTTGGAATTCTGTTGATCTACCCCCGTTTACTCATCATGACGTCCTATGTTCAGAATCTTCTTTGCAGAATAAAATATTGACTTAGTCCTGAGGAAACTCTTGGCCCTTCTCCTAAGGACTACCCTGTGGTTTGTAATTCCTGTTTGCCTGGGTAACATAGGCAATATACCAAATATGTAATGTAGGCAACACCTAATACATAATTAGGTAATGTAATATCATAATACATTTCCAATCCAGCTCATCCCAAAGGAGCACAGATGTGAAGCCAGGCTTAAGAGGGCCAACTGATAGCTTATGGTGAACATTAGTCTGCTAAGAGCACTTTTTCTGCTGGCAGCAGGCAAGGGCCTTCTCATGACTTCCAAAGCGCCTGTCTATATCTCAATACTTAATGCAAACCTTGTAGGAGCCTTGTGAGGAGACATTAACAAATACCCATTCACCTTGATACAGCATGGATGATACATACAAAAATAAAGTATTCTATACAAGTGAATGAACCCATGAGTTTGCAATAGGAGTGTGGCTCAAGGGCTACTTACAGGACCACAGGTCACTAAGAAGCTAACCCCAGCAAAGGTGAGCACTCATTAAAGCTGAACCCCTAAGAGCTTCCTGCACAATTTATAGGCAGCTTGGACAGCGAGAATCCCCTCTCTGTATGATTGCTATTGCTCACACAGCCTTAGGGAGTGGCCTTGTAATTTTTGTGACTTCTGCGAACTTACTAAGCCTTGTAAGTTTCATTTACTTCCTGGGTCTTGTTTGTTACACTTATTGCCTGAGTCTTATGAGCTCTCCTCCTCCTTTCAGGAGGAAATGTTTCCACTAGGGAAAAGAGCTACAGAACAGGATTAAATGTGATAATCCTCATATAACTTTAGTCTTACACTCACAACTTCTAATGTTCTCTGGAAGTCTGTCTCCATGTAGGATGGACCTTTTTGCCATGCAAGCATCTTCCTTCACATTCAGAGAGAGTACACACAGGGTGGAGAGAGGAAGAACTGAAAATGGTCACACTGGGACTTCAACAGGATTTCATCAGGCATCTGCAATTAAATAGTTTCTAGAAGCACATAGTAAGGTTCTTTCTGGATAGAGTGGATAAATAATTGGAAATTAATTAATTGGATACTTAATTGGAAACAGTGAACTTCAGGGGCATATTTAAGAAGGGACAACATTGAGCATATTACAAAAACAATTTGGAAAGCACACTTAAATATTATGAAATCTGAATTTAAACTAATCTTCCTCGGCTTATTAGACTCACGTATCATCTATCCCTTAACAAACTCAGAGTGCTACTTCATGAAATAAAACGATTAGGTAACAGAATCGATTTAAAACACTAGTAGCAAATCTCTAATGCGTGCCAACCTCAGGCTGATCTACGTTATTTTTTACAAGGTGTGAAAGCAGATTCTCTATGAGACTACAAACAACAAGCAATGTGTTTAAAAGATTCTGAATGCACTGGCAAAAAATGATCTGCATTTCCTTGCTGCTTTTGGCACATTGCTAGGAGCACGAGTAATCTTTTTATTACACCCCTGCCTCATACAGTCTTTAACATGCTGCTCTCCATTTATCTGGCACAAACACAGGTCCTCCCCATGCACTGGAATGATAAACTAGCTGTTACAAAGAGTTGGCTTACCAGACGGAGTGTTCCGACATCGCTAATACAGTGATTTTTCTGTGGCTTAACATATTTTCAAGAGCAATTCTGCTACATGCTCATCTCCAACATAAAATTCATTTCACCAGCTATGAGGGAAAAAATAATGAAAGAGACAATTGCTTCTGTGGAAGTCCTCATACAAAACTCACAGGGAGCTATCCCTCTTCCGAGCGTGCTTTATGAGGTTGCCCCAACAAGGCTGCACTAAATCCAAAAATGTATGTTTCTGTGAGCACAATTGCTGATATTGGAAGAGTCCCAAGAGTGTTCAAGACAAGAATGTATCAAAGCATTAAGATGAGCGAACAATTTTCCCGGGCAGAGCACACAGATTCATGAACCCCTGTGCACTATGTGAGCCTATGTCCCTCCAAAGTCCAAACTGCCATTTCCAGACACTCAATCTTGCAACCCAGTCAGTCATTCTCAACCTGTGGGCCATGATCCCTTTGGTATAGAATGATCCTTACACAAGGATCACATATCAAATATTCCGTATATCAGATATTTATATTGTAATTCATAACAGTAGCAAAATTGCATTTGTAAAGTAGCAAGAGAAATAATTTTATGGTTGGGGGTCACCACAACATGAAGAACTTTATTAAAGGGTCACAGTGCTGGGAAGGTTAAGAGCCACTGCCCTAGAAGCACCCCCACACAGACCACCCTTTCAATATAAATCACCAACTGCATTTTGAGCAATCTAAGTGAAGGAACACGCAGGGGCAGAAATGATTTTAGAGCACAGAATCTCAGGATGGTTACCTATGGAAGGCCAGGAAAGGTAATACCTCCACTGCTATGGTGGGACTTTCTAGACCTGCCAGCAGTATAAATAATGACATAGATGCTTTTTAATATTTTAAAGTTTAGGCCTTTAGCTAAGGCTGTCTCCCAGCTACCCTACACTTGTCCCAGTTAATCCTGGCACTACTAGTCACCATGTGGCTAACTCTGCTCCACTCTGGTCCATTCATTCACCTCTGTGTCTGCTGGCAACATCTCTCTCATCTCAATTCTTCTCCCAGCATATTTCTTTCCCTCCCTTCCCCCTCCCTCGCCCTCTCTTTCTCCCTCCCTCTCTCTCCAGAAGTTCCATCTTCTGCTTTCTGCCTAGCTATTAGACATAAGCTCTTATTACAGCCAATCAGATACAATTTTAAATTACCTCTAGACTAGTGAGGAAGAATGAATATTTACAAAATGTGAAACTGGTGATGGGCCACAGAAATAACAATACCAAGATCCTGCCAGCATTTAGCTCTCTTCAAGAACAGAATTAACAATGGAATATACAGAGACATACTTCACACAATGTGCCCCAGCAACCTACCCCATTGTTCTCCTCAGAATCAGGTCTGAACCAAGAAGGAAAAGATAAGCAAGAAGACCTCAGAGGACCCCATCACTTTAGCGGATTCCTCCAGCCTTTGCTACCTTTATTGGATCTATGTCTAGTTGAAGCCGGGTTCTTATACACCACTCTCTGTATAAATCTCTACTATGAAGACTAAAAGTAAAGATGATGAAAATTAAATCTATAGTAAGTTGTTAAGTATATGATACAAAATATAAAATATTTAAATTGCAATATCAAAAATATAATGGAGGCACAAATGTATAAACCTGTATACAATAAATGTTACACAGTTAAGGGAGTAGATTGTAAGTGTAGGAATGGCTTTTGTCAGTCTCATAGTAACCATAACACAAAACACAACAGGAGTGCGAGCTATAGAGAGGGAGAGTCATAGTTTAGCACTGCAGAGTGATCACATCACAAACAAAGGGGAGGAAAGGAACAAAGGAGCTATAAAAAAAAAACAAAAAAAAACAAAAAAAAAACAAAAAAAAAAAAAAAAACACCAGAAAGCAAACAAGGAATTGGCATGTAACGTTTACCTATTAAAATAACCTCGGATTAAGCTTCCTCATCAAAGGACTGAAACGGTCTAAAGGTGTAAAAATGCAATCCAAAAATAACAATAGAAATCATTTAAAGTTTAAGAGCAGACGCCACACACACAGTGTGTGTGTGTGTGTGTGTGTGTGTGTGTGTGTGTGTGTGCAAGCAACGGTGGGGTTTGCTGAAAAGGAGGCCGAATAAGAGTCTCAAGAAGACGGAACAATTGGCTAGGTGTGTTCACATAACACTGGAGCACCTGAAGGCATGAGCAAAGTAACAAGCACAAAGAGGGATAAGTAGACACAAGGCCAATGGCTGTGGGGAACCTTCGACAATGGATATGTAACCACACAGACCTAAGAAGGAAATGCTGGGCTTGAATAGCATTGTTAACCAGAGGGCTGATGGGTGAATGGAAGTTTCTAACAATTCCTGCCCAATGTTCATGGGATTTTTCTCTAGGGTAGACTATACATTAGGTCAAATCTAACCAGATTTGAGAAGATTGGAAAATATCTAATATTATTTCAGACTCCGAGGATATGGATGTAGGAATACAAAACAGGGACACTTTTATATAATTGGCTTACGAAAATAAAATTGCATACTTCTGAATAACCAATGCATCAAAGAAGAATTCAAATAACAAATATAAAAGTACTTGAAGCAGATGAGTATATAAACACAGCTTACCAAAACAAGTGGGTTGCTGTAAAAATGGAGGAAGAGGAGAGCTTCCAACACTAAACACCTACCTCAGAAAGGAAGTCATAGACCAGATAAACAAGTCTACCGTCAGGCCTCAAGTACCCCAAAAAGAGGATAAATCAAATTCCATATTAGCAAAAAATCTTTTAAAAACATAAATTAAACCAAGAACAAAAAAATCAAAAACCACTGTTTATTGACAATATAAACTAACAAACTCTTAGAGAGATTCTTAAAAAAATAGTAAAAGACTTACATGAAATCAAAATTAAAAATCAAGAAGTTACAATAGACATATAGGAAATAAGAAGTGAACATGCCAACATATTTAATAGCTTAGATGAAATAGAAAAAAATCTTAGAAAAAAATATATATATATCTTACCAAGATTGAATCAGGAGGAAAACATCTGGAGCAGAAGGCTTCAGTGGCTGAACATTAAAAAAAAAATTAATCTATTATATCTCGACTCTTTCCAAAAAGAGAGCTATAGAAAATTCTTTCAGAAGCATTTTTTGAAACCTGGTACCTGTACCTATGTCATTCTGATACCTATGCCAGACAAAGATATCTTAAGACAAGAAAAACACAGCATATCTCTCTGGTAAACATTGATGCAAATAACAGAATATTCACAATTTATTCCAGCACCACATCAAAAAGATTGAACATCACAACCGAGTAGAATTTATACTGATCTACAAAACTTACCTAACACATGCCAGTAAGTCAGCGTGATTCGTCACACCAGCAGAACAAAAGAGGGAACAAGACAGAATGAGAAATATCAACTGATAGAGAAAAAGCATTTGACAAAGTCCAACATCCTTTCTCAATAAAACCTCTAAATTCTTAAGATACAGAAAGAAAATGACTCAACATAAGAAGAGTATGAAAACTCTACAGCTCACGTTATAACCAATGAAGAGAAACAGAGAGCTTTCTCATTACAATCCAGTACAAGACTGACATCCCAACTCTTACCATTACATCTGGTATTGTTTTAGAAATAGTAACATGGGCAATCAGGGAAGACAGATAAGTGAGCAAATCAAAATGGAAGAAGGAAAATCATATTTATTTATAAACGTCATAATCACATATGTGAAAATCAAAGATTCTGTAAACACACAAACCTCTTAGAACTAATAAGTGAATATTCTGTTAGGTTGCAGGATACAAAATCAATAGCATTTGTACTAAAGTAATAACCTAACTAAAACTAGAATTAAGAAGAATAGCATTCATAAGGATACAAAATAAAATACTTAGGAACAAGTTATCTAAGGAAGTGTTTTCCTGAGGGAGTTGAATCTGCTACACTAACATCTGTCAAACATTGGTGACACAAGGGAATGGTATTCTATGAAACAGAATGACAACGTTATTAACATCTCCATGCTAACCAAGGACACACGCAGAGTCAGTGAAATCTCTGCCAGAGTTACAATTGCTTTCTTTCCACAAACAGGGAAAAGATTCTAAAACACAACTAAGGCCATAAAGGCCCCCTAAATAGAAGTAGTCCTAAGAAAGAAAAAAAAATTGGAGGTATCACATCCTTTGAATTAAAACCATATTATGAAGCTGCAGTTACTAAAATATCTATCATGGATTGGTATAAATATAGACACACAGA
Source organism: Rhabdomys pumilio (assembly GCA_030674055.1). NCBI lineage: Eukaryota > Metazoa > Chordata > Mammalia > Rodentia > Muridae > Rhabdomys > Rhabdomys pumilio. The sequence continues at coordinate 1,262,788 of JANHMN010000022.1, read as the reverse complement.
TCCATGAGGCCAATGGAGAGGTCACAAGTGAATCCAGACATGCTCAGTTTATTAATTTTTGACACAGATACCAAGAAGAAACAACAAGGAAATACAATCACTTCAATTAATGGTGCAAAAGGGTGAAAAGTGAATCTTATTGAATGACATACATACAAACCAACTCAGTGCAGGTCATATGAAGGAAAGACCCTAAATCTATGGCAGATAAATTCCAGAATGGGATGTAAAGAAAGTCTCCTGAACTTCCCACAGCCAAAATAAACTGGATGTCAATCCAGAAGTTCTTCATAGGGAAGAAAACAATCAGCAACATAAAACAGGAGCCTGTGGTCTGGGGAAAGAAGAGCCTAATGTGTAAATTGATTTTTTAAAAAACTCCATTCAACTCAACCTAATAATGAAAAACAAAGATTCCATTGTTAAAATGGGGAGATGGTTTGAATAAATATTCATTCAAAGAAGATATGAAAATTCCCAAAGATATATGAAATATATTTATCATTAACCATTAAAGAAATACAAGTTAAATCCACTACAGAATACCACCTCACAGCTGTTGGGATTACTATTATCCTAAGATTAAAGGAAAACATATGTTGGAGAGAAACTGAAGAGAGGGAAGACTCTTGCCCATTACTAGTAGATTTGTGTAGCCATAATAGTAGACAATATGGGGACTGTAAAGAAGTGAAAAATGTATGACCATAGATCCCAGCAACATCTCTCTTGCCTATTAACCCATCCTGAAGTGAATAGCAATATTGTGTATACCAGTCAAGATATTAAAACACTGACAGAAAAATGGATAAGAAAAATGTGGTACATTTACACAATGGCATCCTATAGCGTCTTAAAAAGCACAACAAAACAACAACAACAAGAACACCCTGCCTTTTCCCACAACATGGACAAGCCCAGAGGATGTTGCATTAAGTGAAATAAGCCACACCCAGAAAGAAAAAAACTGTGATCTCGATTGCTTAAGAATGTCAGTTTCTGTGTCATTTTTATTTTCCAAATTTCCTGTAGTAAGCATACATTCATTTTATAATTAAACTTTTAAAATTCTGTGTGCTTTGGTTGCTCACATATTTACTTTTATGGATTTACATATATCTGAAATGTTAATTTAACTCTAAAGAATAACCCTAATAGCTGCAATTTTAGCTCGGAGAGATACCTAGGTAGTGCAGCTTATTCTTGTTCAAGGATCACTGCACACATCACAGCAGGTAGTAGGGAAACTCCCAAGTTGCCTTGGGGAAGAGACCAACCAATAGCTAATCACTATCAGCACCAAAGACCAGCCCAATCTGCTAAGAAAACAATTATTCATTCTTCAACATCCACACTCTCTGGCTGTGAAATCTAGCCACATTTTCAGTGAAGATGGAGAAATCAAGCACCTGTGGAGAATTTCAAGCTGGCCTTTCTCATGGTTGGCTTGATCTCTGTGAAGACAGAGCAGGACAACCACTGTCACTCCAAGCCATCTGTTCACCACATAGCTGGTCTGGTTGTGCGGGCCAGCAGTGGGAGCATATGGCCCTGGGCTTTCGTGGTTCATTTCTGGAGGTATGCTCTAGCCACACTGCAAAATCAGAGTATTGTTAATTGATATCCTTTCAAATTCATAGAAAGAAAATATTATTCCAGGATACCTTGCCAACAATAATTAGTCATTTTGCACATCCCTCTGAAAAGAAGGGTCAACATTCCTTCCGTCATCCTTGGAAGCACAGGAGAATATTATGAAAGTTGATATAACAGTCAAGGGCAAAACAAAAATTCAACATATTTTCTGGCTTTACAGACATGTTAGAAAATAGCAGAATTTTCAGGATGGAAAGATAAAAAAGATGTATTATTTGAGATGAAGATAAAGAAAATAATCATAATTTTATCTCATCTCAACTACAAACTACTGTGCAGTCTTCTAGTTAAGCAATGATTTTACTGTTCTGGTCGAAATTGGCTCTGGTGAATTAAAAAGCAAAAAGTCTACCAGAAACAAGAAGAAAAACTTCAAACCCCAGAATTACCACTGAAAAAAATCAATCACAAAGTTTGCATCTCACAACTTGCTGTCTTTTTAATAGGGAGTTAATAATATCTCCCCGCAAAACTAGCAAAAACGTGACTGGTAAATCTGAAGATTTTGTAGCAAAGGAAAATGGTAACAAAAATGTTTAATGTAAAATGTAATAAACCATTTGAACCAACTGTGTTGACTTAAAGTTTAATGTAACAAACTCTATAGCTTGACGTGTTTTCAGAAATGTGTGTAGCTGTTTGATTACCACAACAGCTGTGGTCCAGATCATCTCTGTAACCCCAGAAGATTCCCTCTTGCTCCCTTGGGGACCTGTCTTGTTTTAGGAAGCCACCAGTTTAACACCTCTCGGGACACTGAGTATAGATTATATAACTGGCCTGTCTTAAGAAACTCATAAACACCATTTTGTATAGAAGTAATTGATTCCTTTGTATAGTTTTCCACGGAATCCATTGGTTAGTTCATGTCACAATTTGTGGATACACTGTTTTAAGAGGGTACATCCAGGTGGAAAGTACTTTGATTAAATCTATAATAAACATCTTTGCACAATCCTTTTACAGATGTATGCCATTTCTCTTGAGGAAAAGCCAAGGAATAAAACAGTTGCATCATAAAGTTATAAATTTAGCCTTGTAGGAAACTCTCAAATATCTTTCCAAAGTGGTTACAGTATATCACAAGTGAGATATGAGAGTTTCAGTTTCTTTATGTCCTGGGACACTTGGTATTTTAATCAGTCTTATTTTAGTCATTAAAATGAACTGAAATGCTACTATATAATAGTGATTTTAATCTGCATACTCTCATACATGCTAACAGTGATGGTATGCAACTTTCTTTTTTTTCTTTTTTTTTTCTTTTTTTTTGTTTTTTGTTTTTGTTTGTTTGTTTTGTTTTGTTTTGTTTTGTTTTGTTTTTCGAGACAGGGTTTCTCTGTGTAGCCCTGGTTATCCTGGAGCTCACTCTGTAGACCAGGCTGGCCTCGAACTCAGAAATCCACCTGCCTCTGCCTCCCAAGTGCTGGAACTAAGATATGCAATTTTCTAATGTTAGTTTTCTAACACATATCTTCTTTTGTTAAATGTCTGTTTAAGTCTTTTTTATTGGTCCTACTGGGTAAAAAATTACCCCTTTATTATTCATCTGTAGGAGTTTTAACATGTATAGAAATTTTTCATCCAGTATACTTATGAAAGATATTTCTTAATATTTGGCTTTGGATTATCTGTTCTTTTAATAATGGTCCCTTTTGAGATGTAGAATTTAAAATTTTTGATGAGATTACTCCTAATTTCTTACGGCTCACCTAGAAGTTTTATAATTTTAGATTTTGTATTTTGGTCTATGATTCTCTACATTCATCATTGCTAATGTGATAGAGAATAACTTAATAAAAAAAACCTATTTTCTTGTTATAAAGAAGAATAGAATTCTCTATCAGCAACTAAAAGCAACTTAAATCTCACCAGAATAATCTTATTTCACTGCCTTTACATTTGTAAACATGAAACATAAAATTTGTTTGTTACATTTATTAAATGAAAATGAGTAACCAAGAAGGGCTACATAGTTTCTCCAATACTGTTATAAAATTAAATATAATTTACCTAATAATAAATTGAAAAGAAAAAAAGATGATCAAGGTGCCTAAAGAAGGGACAAGAAATACTTAAGAAACTGAATTTTTTTTTTTTTTTTTTTTTTTTTTTTTTTTTTTTTTTTTGAGACAAGATTTTTCTGTGTAGCCCTGGCTGTCCTGGAACTCACTCTGTAGACCAGACTGGCCTCGAACTCAGAAATCCACCTGCCTCTGCCTCCCAAGTGCTGGGATTAAAGGCGTGCACCACCACCTGCCTGGCAAGAAACTGAATTCTTAATAAAACAAGCCTGTTGGCTGAGCAGTATTCTCATTTAAGTCTAATGATAGGAGATAGGTAATAATTTTATACATGCAGAGACTGTAGCTTAAGGGGTTAAATATCTCCAAAGTTATACAGCAGTAATTGGAATGGGAACATGTGTCTCTTGGACATATAACATGAGATTTAACATGAGAATTTGAATATCCAATAATTCTAGCACTGTTTATTAAAAAGGTACTCTGCTGGGGGAGACAATGTGCCTATTGACATAATAGTAGCACACTGTTAGAGAAGTAACCAATCACTTCCTGGTTCTATTTAAGCCTATCTCACAAGACAAAACTCTTGTCTGGTTCCATTAACTTGGCCAAAACCCCATGATTGGTTGGGTCTTACCCTAGAGGAGAATCTAACACTATTATTCTGCTAAATGAACACAGTAATAAACTGACCCTTCAGATATTATCTTTGTACATCTTTCAAACCTTAACAGATAATTTTCTTTTTACAGTATACAGTGATTAACATAGAGAACCACAACTCGTCAAGGGTAAGTCAGGGATAAGCAGAGGATAAGAGACTGATGACAGGACATGTATATTTTACTCTCTACTCTCAAGGTTCAAGGATCACCACAGAAGAGTGGACAGAAAAACTGTAATATCCAGAGGTGGAGGACATCTGCAGCAAAAGTATTTGGTAAACATGTGTTGCATACAGAACTTACAGCAGCTATGGATGTGTGCATAAGACCTGCTCAAGATCAAGCCAGCCAAAAGCTCGTGAAGCCACATCCTAGCTGAGAATCATTGGAAATTTAGGGCTGCTGGAGGAGGGAGCGTCTGTTTATCTGGTCTGTGGCCCCTGAGAGCTACCTATGCTCCAGCAGACTGTCCTCCACTCATGCACACAGGGAGTATTATGTGGATTCAAGGGTTTAAAAAAATATTACATGAAGTTGGGAGGGAAACGTGATAGAGAAGTAGGGCAGGAATTGGAGATGAGAGATGTGTGAGTTTAATCAAAATATATTATATGAATGTATGACATTATCAAACAATAAAAGCATAAACAAAACAGTAGGAAAAAAGGACTCTCCATTTCCTCAGTGAATTAACTTGATACTTTTATCAAAAATTAGCTGTTAGAAAGTATCTATCTCTCTCTAAACTTCATTTTGTTTCATTGATCTAGTTCATGCCATTGTGCCAACACAACATCTTGATAGCTTAGTTTCCTATTAATTTAAAATTAAATAGCATAAGTTTTCCAACTAATTCCTTCTCATAGAAAATCTGTCTTTACATTTCCACATAAATACAACCAGATTTTCACATGCTTATAAAGATTTCCTGAGGGGATTCTACAGTGTTCTACATTATTGCTTTTCAAATTTATAGTATTTTATTTAGCACCTCCTCTCTCTCTCTCTCTCTCTCTCTCTCTCTCTCTCTGTGTGTGTGTGTGTGGTGTGTGTGTGTGTGTGTGTGTTTCTCTGTCAATGTGTTTGCTATCATTTTCTGAAACTCCTCACCTGCTTGTCGGTACACACATTTTCTCTTAACAGGCTCTTTACATTAGTCATAGTTATTTTAAAGGACTCTTCTGTTTGTTTCAGCATCTGGATTAAACCCATACATGTTCTTTCTACTGGAGGATTTTCTTTTAGACATGTGCCATACTCTCTAGTTTTGTATATGCTTCATAATTTTAATCGTGTGCAATACATAATATCAAAATTAACACTAGAAAATGAAATCGGTGTTTTAATAGAGTATGTGTGGACATACATGTTTACATGTGTATGAGTTTTTATGAATGCATAGATATACACATATATATTTATGTATACATATACTCAAATATGCATTCTGATTCTCACAGAGTTGCTATCCTTCAGTGATGTCCTAGAACTAAACTCAAACTACTCCAGACTGTGATCTTGAGCCTGTAAAAACATGAGACTTCAAAACTGTCAGCTATCATCTTGTTTTCCTAAGCCATCCACAAATACAAATTAATTAACACAATTCTCATGCAAAATAACCACTTGTTCAGAGAGACTGCCTTTGGATTTGTCATTGCTGCATTGCTGGGAACGTTGTCAAAACCTCAGTTACACTTCCCCGCCCTTTCCTAACAGATTTCTCTTTCATCTCTCCCATATTCCACCACTAGACAAAGTGACTTATTTTCCTCGGTGTTATGGAAAGAGCTTGGTGTCAGGAGTTCAGCATCTTCAGACTGTGTTCACAGTTCTTGTGTTAGTCATCTACTGTGTACGATGCACTTCCCGCCCCAAGCACAGCTATATAAGGCGGTAAACACTTGTTATTCTGCAGATTCTAAGGGTCAAGAGTTTGAGCGTGGTTCAGCTGTGTGATTCTGGCTTAGGATAGCTCCTGCCGTTGCAGCTGCTCTGTCAGTAAAGGCTATAGCAATCAGTATCCGAAAGCCTGAGTCCAGCTGTGGATGTAAGAAGGGGGCTTCAGATCCTTGCTGGCTATTAGCCAAAGGTTTCAATTCCTCATGCCATGGTCCTCTTCAGAGAGATGGGCACAACATGCCAACCTAATGTGCTCCACAGAGCAAATGCGTCGGGAGGAAGGCTGCAAGAGCAAGCCAAAAGGAAGCAATGTCATCTTTTGTAACCTACTCTGGAAAACATCAATGCTTGGCTATTGACCCATCCCAGTACAACACGGAAGGGAACTCAAGACAGGCTTTGTGTCTGCCATATTCTGTTGTGTTCCTGCAGCAATCCCAGTACACAGTGGAAGGAAACACAAAGCTATAAATACTAAGTGGCTGAGACCCCTGGGCACCATCTTGGCTATTGGCTACACAGGTTTTAAATAACATGATTTGTTTGCTCATCAGCGATTCCCTCTCGTTTCAGTGTTAAGCAGGTCTTTTACATTCTCTTGCATTTTGACCAACCCAGTCCAGGATGGTATCCAAGCAACGATAGTGAGTGTGTAGTCTTCTAAAGCAACCCCTGCTAAACTTTCAAACTCTGTTTGAAAGTTATGCTCAACCCTCGGTCCTTTGTTCATGGCTACATCAGTCAAGAGACTGTGGATTTGTCACACTGAAACCCACGGACGTTTCTTCACACATTTTTCCTGGGCTAGCTCTCCAAGAGAATATACTAACATGATTCTAATAGACAAGCCGCTTGTAAGGCTATAAAGGCAACAAAGTGTAGCACTTCAGACACAGGTCCTGAGCCAGAAGTAGTGGTGCATACCTCTAATCCCAGCCCTTGGAAAGCAGAGGCAGGTGCAAATCTGTGAGTTTGAAGCCAGCCTTGGTCTACAGAATGAGTTCCAGGACAGCCAGATCTATATAGTTAGACCCTGTCTCAAAACAAAACAAAAAGCTCAGGTTCTAGAGACATGGTGTCCCATTTTCAAATCCTAGCCTGGTGCGGCAGCTTTTGTTCCCCACCACACAGTGGGTCCACTCCTTACTTCTGTTCTCCGACAGGAGCATCTCCATGCCAGTTCCTCTCACCATCAGTACTAGAAAGTGTTTGTGTCTCCACTGAGTGCACTGAGCCCCCTGGGCAACAGTTTTATCAGCTGAAACATCACTCCTGGACCAGTCCCTTTAAACTGCAGGCTGTACTTAAAAGGTTTTCATTTTTAAAGATTGTAAGTAACATCGAGTAGATGTACTGCTCAATTCTAAGACTAACTACAAGAACATGTTGCTTAAGGGGTTGGAGAAGGAGCTTGGCTGGTTGAGTGCTGGTGTAACCTGCATAAAGCCCTGGGGTCAGTCCCCAGCACCACATAAACTAGTCATAATAGCACACACCTGAGGCCAAGACTCAGAAGGGAGAGACAGGAGGGTCAGAAGCCCAGGGCCATCCTTTGCTACATAAGGAGTTCCACGCCAGCCTGGACTACATGAATTTCTAGTTTTTGTTCTGTTTGGTGTTTGTTTAAGTATATCAGTTACTAGAACAGGGCATTCTGAAGCTAGTTGTGGACTTCAAAAGATTTAGCTCAGGTCTCCCCTTGTCTGTGCCCCACACTCAGAAGTTAGCAAATTCGTGACCTGAATTGAAGTAGCAGTTTTCATGTGTTTTGTGTGTTTCACGAGTTCCTACTGAGATCCCAGGAGAGGTGGAGTGGCTGGCGCGTACTCAGAGGCATCTATCTGTGGCCAGCTGCAGTGACTCTCTGCTTAAGTCTGGAACAAGGTCATTACTCTCAGCCTGTCAGGCACAAGCACACAGCAGGCCCGGCAGAAGGCTCATTAGTATTCCACACATTCCATCAGCTAAATTTGCCATTTCATTTAGAATGCCTCTGATTGCATTTTACATATATATATTCCCGGGCTCCTCAGAGAAACGGATGCCACTATTAGTGAGCTGACAGGCAGTTGAGCACACGTTGATGCATTTGCCATTCAACTGTGGGGGGAAAGTTATTTAAAACACTTGGCTATCAACCACAAATTTGGTTAGAATCATTTAAACTATAGAAGTACTTTTAAACAAAAGAATTGGAAATAAATAAATCGGTCAAAGAAGATTAGTGGAGAGAAGAAGATCACTTAAATAAGTTGGAATTTACTAGAAATGGTTACTAGAAATAATTATACCCATATAAAAGTAAACAAATGCAGATATTTTAAAGCCATAAATATTCAGTTGACCATAGACACTGCCTCCTGCTGCTGCACAGGAAGCATTACACATTTTGCGAGCCTGACACTTTTATTTAAACTTAGTATGTACCTTTAAAATATAATTAATGTTAATCATGTTCTTCTCTACATTTCCTCAGACGTGATGGACCAGATGACATTTGTCTTACTACCTCACAAAAGAAGCAAATGAGGGGTCCTCTTTTATGGGCTGTGAGAGAGATGTACAATTTATGCTTCCAACCAACCTCTAAAACATGGAAATTTATGGGTTTTGCCCCCTAGAAAAACCTCATTAAGCTCCTTGAAGAAACGCAAACCTCGTGAGCAGTAATCAAAGCATATGTAGTCTCCAGAGTGGTTAACAGAGCCCACTTCATCAGACAATTCCACTGGGGACAAAGTTGCCTGGGGACATGCTTCTTACTGAATTCGTTATTGGAACTCCACTGCAGAGTCACCAGGCTAAAAATCCCCATGCTGGAATGTTCCAGAAGAAGCTTCCCTGAGAACTCACTGACCTTTTGTTATTGCCAAATTCCCAGGAATCATCACCACGGGTGGCATCTGGATGTATCCCACACCAGGCACATGGTGTGGATACATTCCATGGACAGAACAATCTAGACATAGGCGATGGCGGCTCCATCACCAAGGACAGAGTTCTGTTCAGTATAAGCCTTCCTGTGAGTCACTGTAATTCTGAACTGCAGCTCCTGTGGGAGTCATCACGCAGCACCTATGCCTTCTCTTATTTCGTTTTGTTTCTTTGTTTTTTGTTTTGTTTTGGAGCAGGGACAGGGTTTCTCTGTATAGCCATGGCTATCCTCACCTTCTCTATTTTACTAAAAGAAATTTCAGGGGATGAGTCTGAGTGAAATTACATTTAACCCATGAGATGAGAAAGCTGAGCCTCTTGTGGAGAAGGAGCAAGAAATATTTTGGCCTTCAGAACACACTGTGGGGCCTTGACATGATTATTATTTTTTTAATTTTACATATGTATGCGTTTGTCTGTGTGAGTGGATACCATGTGTATGTTGGGGTCAACAGAGACCAGAAGAGGGCGTCAGATTCCCTGGAACTGGAGTTAAATAGTCATGAGCATCTGATGTGAAGGCTGAGTACCAAAGGTTCTGCAAGATCAAGGACTGCTTTTAGCCACTGAGCTATCTCTCCAGCCTCTCTCCAGCCTCTCTCCAGCCCATGCCACACCTATCCTCACCTCGCACCACAACCATCTTAATTCCTTACAGCTGCTGTGACAAAGTACAGGTGGAATAAAGCAGCACAAGGGTTGTACGTCGCCATCTTGGAGATGACATGTCTTAAATCACGATACTGCCAGGGCCAAGCTCCCTCTAAAGTCTGATGTAGATGATCCCTCTTTTCCTAGCTTCTGCCATTTGTCTGCAATTCTTGGCACTCCTTAGCTTGAGGCTGCATCGCTCACCTTCTGCCTCTGTTGTCCCACAGCCCTTGTCTCCTGTCTTCCTTTTCTTCCAAGGCCATCAGTCATACTGATTAGTGCTCAACCTAATGTCCTTGTTTTAACTGGATAACATCTGCTAAGACCCAATTACCAAGGAAGGTCACATTCACAGGTTGCAGGACCAGGACATTGATCTGTCTTTTGGGAGATACTGTTTAATCCAAAATAGACCACTTTAGCTGCAGGAGTCTGCAGTACTACAGGGAGTTGACACAAGATGCAAACCAAGAAGGACATGGCTACAGAAGACAGAGGGAACCTTGTTAGGGAAAGAGTATGGGCCAGGAATGAATTCACCGAGCTAAGGCAATAAGTAAAATGAAGTAAATACATATCAGATACAGTAACAGGAAAGGCACTGCTGAGTCTAAAGAAAGCAGTTTCTGTACTGTGGTGAGGGCTGCGGCCACACTGAAGTAAGTAGCAGCAAGTGTAGGCTGGTTTCTGCAGACACATAGCTGTGTAGAAACTGAATGAACGAGAGCTATTAGATAGCTAAGTAGCATTTTAAGGCAGACACTGGTGTTCAGAGTTTGAAAGCACTTAATGCTCAAAGGCGCTTCTTCACGGTGAACGGTTATTGATTCAAGCATACAACAACCATGATGAGAACACTGAAGACAGACACCTCCAAACTGGTAGTAAGGATTGTACTGGAGTACGCACTGCCCCCATTTTTCAACAGATGGTCCCTGCCCATCACAGGAAGGGCAAGATGAATGCAGAAGTGCTTAAAGCAAGATGGGATGGCTGAACATGCGCCGTTGTGTCTCTGTGTGTCTGTGTGCGTGTGCATGGGCGTGTGTGTGTGTGTGTGTGTGTGTGTGTGTGTGTGTGCATAAATGTATACTTTTACCTGTACCTGTATATGCACACATGTGTAGATATATATAATATCATGTGTCACTTAATGACAAGGATATGTTCTCAGAATGATTTGCGTGTGGTGTGTGTGCATGAGTATGGTCCGTGCACATGAGCGTGCTCAGAGGCCTAAGGGATCTTTCATGTGACCTGCTCTGTTGATTTCCACTGCATTCCCTCGAGACAGGGTCTCTTAACTGAACCCAGAGCTGGGCTGACGGCTAGCAAGCCCAGGTGAGCCTCTTATCTGTGCCACCCTCAGCACATTACCAATTCATATGACCACATCCAAACTCTTAAATGGGTGCTTGGGGTCTGAACGCAGGTCCTCATGTTTTGGTGGCAATCAGTGCGCACTAATGGGAGATGTGTGAGGCCACTGGGGCACTAGCGATGCATTGTTTGATAATAAACTTTTTAAATAAGAGCTCATCTAAACGCATAAGAACGATATAGAGTGCTACATAAAGCAGGACGGTAGTTGCTCATTATCAAGGACTGTGCATTGTTCACAGTGTGCTGAACCTCCACGTATCTGCAGCACAGTAGGTCATCCAACATCACAGAAATCACGTGATCAAGTCATTGTTCTAGGACGCCAGGACGTAATAGGAATTTTTCAGCTCTGTTATCATTTAAGAGATGACCTTTATAAGTGCGGTCTTCTGTTAACCAAAAAAAAAAAAAAAAAAAAAAAAAAAAAAAAAAAAAAAAAAAATTTTACACAATGCGTAACTGAGTGTACACAAAAACTTCTTTTAAGGAATTGGCCCACATGATAGTGGGATGGGGTTGAGGGGTGGAGTGGGTGGCAAGTCCAACACGGTAAGGTAACCTGGAAACTTGGGAGTTGAGTCATAGTCTTGAAGCAGAAGAATGTTTTCTTTCAGAAACTTTAGCTTTTATATTTAGGGCCTCCAGCTGATTATATGAGGCTCCACACATACGACTAGAGGTAATCTATGCTCAAAATCGATGGATTATAGATGTCAATTATATCTATAGTCTCTTCACATCACCACTTAAATTAATGTTTGAGTAAATATTGTCTGGGAGCAGTAGCCCCCCAAGTCAGTGTGTAAAAAGAACAATTATGCTACTTTCCTCTGAACAACCTCAAGAGGTGTGTCACTCTCCTGGGACAGTCATGACTGTCTTACACATGCAGGCAGGGGCTGGGACATTCAGAAGGTCACAAGGACATTCACATTCCTAGGATGTGTCATATGGTAGGTGGAGTTAAACCACAAACAAAACCCTATAACGAGAGTAGCTCAGAGAGTAACAAGCACTTCCTCTCTTTCAAAATATAAAATCTGAACCGCAATGTACTGTTCATGTACTGCTGTTCATGTATAAAGACAAGGTTGTATCTGTTATGTGCATAGCTCAAAGGGAGCTGGTCCCAGCCTATGGCAGTTTGTTCATTGTCTTATAAGAAAGCTACTGGTTCCTGTCTGGAGAGATCTTTAACTCCCTGCCCTCCTGAAGTAGGGTCTTTCACACTTGGATCTGTCTTTCTCAACATGCAACAGAACACTTCGGCTATCAAAGGACCACAGCACCTTGTTTCTATGTGAGTGTGTGGCACAGATAAATGACAATGAAGGATGAAGGGCAATTTCCTGAGAAAAGACAGCCATCCAAAACTGAGACCGCAAAAGATGATATTTTTCTATATTGCTATCACAAAAATACTCCATCAATAGGAAAGTTATGCAAACCAAGCAGGGACATTTTTCCATAAACACATACTAGGCATTTGGGAATGTCACCAGTTCAGGAATGCTGAATACTGCTAATAGCTTTAAGGTCCCAGACCATGTCTCAAAAGACTATGGAAGTCTGTCAGTCCCGCACATACAAACTGAACCTTTCCAACCCAGGTATTAAATGGGGCTTACGATTGTTTCCCTATGTTCCTTTCCCTTACACAATTTTATTCTCCCAATTTAAAAAAAAAAAATGTAAATGACAAGCCAGCAGAAAGGGAAAGCCACCATTGAACACTCGTCTTTCATAACTTATCCTTTTGAGGAGGAAAAATGGCTCTCTTTTTTCCTATAAACTGCTGCTGGGTTTGTTCAGAGGCTAAAACAATACAAACAGCATTTAACATGAATGATAGAGAAAAAAATGCTGGGGTCTCCTTTCTGGCTTCCCTTTGCCATCTCCAGTCCAAGGATATGATTAAAAGATGTCAGTCAATTACATTTCAATTTTTCTGCCAGCTGCATTCATTAAAACATTTTAGGCACGTCCTGGGAAGAATAGCTTACTGAGTAAATGTAAAATTTGCCATTAGAAATTGAGAAGTATCCAGCAGCACATTTCTTTCTTTCTCTGAGATCATTTATTTTGCTGTGTTAGGCTTTTGATACGTGCACTGTGCCAGGGTCTTTCCACGTATCTCATAAAATGTAGTAATCTTCTTACACTGGTTTCAATAATTTTATTACTAGGTCCTGAGGAGGAAAAAAAAAGGAATTATGAAGGAGATTAGTTTTTACATAAATATTTTATAATATCTATTTTCCATTTCTTGCCCTGACACTTTATTACCATGGACTCTTATTAATTCCATGCTTGATATAAATTAAATGCGAGATTTTGATGTGCGTGGTTGCCAGGGCCTTGGGGGCATTAGAATATCTTCTCTAACATTACAATTGCTCAACTTCTCCCAGGATTAATTTGTCGAACCACAGTCCCTGGGCTACCCAAAAAAGGGGTGATTTAGAACCGGAATAACTGGCTTCAGATGTGATAACACATAACCTCTCGGTTTTGCACTTTGTGGGAATTCAAAGGCACAGTTCATCCGCAGACATTTTCTAAAAGGATTGTGAAATTGAATACAGCCAAGTGCCTCGCTGTTCAGAAGGCGATGCAGTTGTCCAGGGACTTCATTACTTGCTGGCAACTCTGTGCAAGGTCGGGGGTGAGAGAGGGTAGGGACACTCAAAACAGTGCTAGTCCCACTTGTTGGCAACTCGCACAAAGGGTATCCATGGCAGTTGAAAGAAGCTCTGCCTTCCTCCAGGATCTGGGCAGGCATTCTCTCCCCCCACCCTCATCTTAATTATCATCATGACATTGAGGACTGACTGCTGTCACTTTCCCAAGCCATCCCCAACCCCCAAGATAAAGATAAGTACAGTTTAAGATACTTAAACTAACAGGATGCAATTAAGAACGTGGACAATGACAGAGGACTTGGGGGAAGGAGATAACACAAGAGCCAGACAAGCAGGTCTCAAAATGAGTTACAAGCAGAAGAATGTGACCAGAGTATCTTAAGTAATTTATAAACCTCCTTCTAAGGAAAACAATTACCTTCGACACCCCCACTCCCCAGTTAAACACAAGATACAGATACATACAGCTACGTGCACACACACACACACACACACACACACACACACACACAGGCACGTATTTAACATTTCTACACACACATGCTCATTTCCCACTCATGCTCGGTGCCCTTCATGGTCGGCTGAAGCCCTTGGTTCACTGATTCTGCTTAAGTGTCCTTCTGGGTTGCAGGCTGAAGGAATAATCTTCTGGGATGTTACAAGGCTTGTTCCAGAAGGAAAATGACAGAGGGCAGGCTGCACTTCGGCTTTGACACCGTCAATGTGACAGTGACATCTATTATGGCCACTCAAGCTTTATTTTGTGAAACAAAGGGCATAGCCAAACCTGCAAATCAGGGAGGAGGGAAGGTATCATTTTCCCACAAGAGGCAACCAGGAATGACACACAGGAGATACTTTTGTAAAATAAGAGAATTTAGGAGTCAAACAGAAAACTATACTAAACTCTTCTTTGTCTATAAAATTTCTATAAACCGAAAGCTGAAGCAAATCGTGAATAAAACAGAAAATTTCAAATTGGTACTTAGTGTGTTACATGTTCTACAGACACTAAAACTCTACTCAGAGAAAGAGAAATATTACGAAGCACAAAGGTCATGGTCTGCTTGCTCATGTTACAATGTAGTTAGGCATGCCTTGCCTGTAGTGTGACAATCAAGTGACTAACTTCTCCCTAGAACGTTCCCCGTTGAAGCTCCTGTCCTCAGACCTGCCTCAGTGAGCTGTCACCACTTTGTTCTTTACGTGGATTGAGCAGGTTATCGCAGATCAGGCCCACTTTTTCCCCTAGCTCAGGATATTGAATGATTTACAACCTGGCTTCAGCAAGATCACAAAGAATAACAGTGAGATCTTACAACAGAGAGATTCAAACAATTTGGAACATAAGTACATTGCTTTTCAAAGATATTTTTCATTGACATCGAAACACAAATTCAAGAAAACAACTTTGGGGCTGGAGAGATAGCTCAATGGTTTAGAGCACTAACTGCTCGTCCAGAGGTCCTGAGTTCAATTCCCAGCAACCACTTGGTGGCTCACAAGAAAACAACTTTGATGTGACCTCCCTATTTTTATATGAATGCTCCTTTGGGAGCTGGGGGTGCTCTGTATAAACAAAATTGAACCACTTATGAATTTAAAACCATGGACTTTTATAATCAAATCTATCTATCTATCTATCATCTATCTATCTATCTATCTATCTATCTATCTATCTATCATCTATCTATCTATCTATCTTTATGTGTATATGGATAAAAAAAAAAGGCCTCATGTAGCCCAGACTGGCTTCTAACTAGCTGAGCATGATCTTGAACTTGTGATCCTCCTTCCTTTACCTCCCAGATGATGAGGTGATCAGCCTGTATGGCCACATCCAATTTAAGGCCTGTGTGACCACACCCAGTTTATATGATATTGGGGATCAACCCCAAGGCCGTGTGTGACGAGCAAGCACACTGTCAACTGATCTATGTCTCAGTTCCTCAAATACATTTTTGAGGAAAAGCCTGCTTAAGGCAGTCACCGGTGGACACACGATGATAGGCCTAGCAAGGAGAAGTGAGGACACTAGGAACAAATAAATGCAGTAAAATAACGGAAATGGAATGTTTCAATACACGCAGTCGCCTGCTCTAGGCAAGCCAGAGATAAAATAAAAGAGTAGAGAGTTAGCCTGTCAGTAAGCATTAGACACACGACATGAGCTAGAAAAGACACAGCCTTCATATGTGTGTCAGGATTTTCCCTTAGGTAGCCTGCGCTTTCCTCGGCCTCAGCCTTTGAGACTTCTCTGTGCACCACCAAGCCTCACAGCAGAGAAAACCCACCCAAGCCAGGACTGAACAGATGAATGTAAAGACAATCAACAGAGTAGACAGACAAGATGTGAAAGATAGCCAGTTGAGGATATTTCTGATACTGAGGAAATGAACACCTGGAGCAGCTGGAATGCCCGTGAGCCTCAGCCCCCTGGCCAATGCATGCAGAAAAGCCAATGAGAACGAGCCCTCTGCACTGGTAGAACTGTGTCCTTAGCATTTTAGGCAAAGAATTGAGTGGTTGTTCTTTGAGAATGAATGGGCGGGCATTCACTCAGAAGAGGAAGGTGCTGCCTGGCCCCTTAGACCAGCAGTTCTCAACCTGTGGCTGTGACCCACGGTGGGGGTGGGGGGGTCACATGACCCTTTCACAAGGGTCGCATATCATATATCCCAAATCCAGATATTTACATTATGATTCAAAGCAGTAGCGAAATATAGTTATGAAGTAGCAACAAAACTGAAGACGTGTATTAAAGGATGTCAGCATTAGAAAGGTTGAGAACCACTGCCTTAGCCTGGATGACCTCAGGCACCAGCTACTGCCTGCATTGTGGTGGTAAAGAACAAAAAACAGAATGTGGGGGGCGCTGGAGACATGGCTCAGCGATGGAGAGATGGCTCAGCGGTTAAGAGCACTGACTGCTCTTCCAGAGGTCCTGAGGTCAATTCCCAGTAACTACATGGTAGCTCACAACCATCTGTAATGGGATCCGATGTCTGCTTCTGGTGTGTCTGAAGACAACTACAGTGTACTCATAAAATGCATAAAATAAGTAAATAAATCTAAAAAAAAAAAATGATCAGAAACAGGTAAGACATGTGGGCCTATCACTGACCCTCCCTCCACGCCATGGAAGTGGCAAACTATTCCCCTAGGAAAGTTCAGAAAGACCTAAACTTTGATGTAGAGAAAAACAAAGAGCCCCTTGTTAGAAACATGTCGATTAAATGCTGCTTGATGGGGTTTATCTGCTATATTTTGATTCCTGACTTTTCTGAGGTTTGCTGAGATGTAAATTAGAGGTAAAATGTGAGTTCTTGGCTCCTCAGCCTAGTTAAGAGGGGCATTGAGAGGAATTGTGGTTAAGCTGCTGGTTTTCCATCTCACAGAGGGTAATTCATCTCCACACAAGGGCACACTGTGATGGGGACTTAATCAGATTCAGCCAGAATTTAAAGGTAGGTTTGTAACAGTGACCAGGGAGCTGAAACCCTGAGGATACTGAGGAAGCATCAGAAAGCATGCCCCTACCGGTTCAGTCCGAAAGGTCACGTGACATTAACCTTGACTAAGAAGGACACTGTTCAATCTCATGGTTGAAACGTAAGTGGTGTTACTCTGCCTTGCATAACTTTAAATATTGTAGTGACGTTGGTTTTCTGGGATGTTATAGCCATTCCTTCTTTTATTCAGTGACCTAAAAGACTATCTTCTTTGTTTAAAAAAAAAAAAAAAAGCAAAACAAAACAAGCAAACAAAAAAACCTCCCAGACACCAGGACACATTTACATACATCATCCAGGTCCCATATTTCCACCCTAGAAGCCTGAAACAAACACATTTATTACTGTCTGTGGTGGCCCATGGGTCCTGTAATCTTGTGAATGCAATGCTTGACACCTTTAGAAAGAGAGCAACTGGCAAAAAAAATTATTATCCCTTCTCCCTCCCTCACATAAAGGTGATTCAGAGAAAGAATGTGCTGCCAAAAACCCGAGACGTGATTAGCTGTGGTATGAGCAGGTCTTGTTGTCATGGTTCCCAGACTGGGATTTTAGCTGCTAGGCTAAGTCTCATCTGCCAGCATGAAGCTTCCTATGTATCATATGCTACTGTGGTAGCTCTAACCATCATTGATATCAAAGCTGAAAGGTTTTAAAGGACGCAAAAGGACATCCTAAGAAAGACATAAAAAATAGAACTGAATCTACTATATTGAAGCAATATGGGCATTTTTGATGAAATAACACAGCTGGCTTTGCAGTGTGCAAACATGAGGAATTACATGGCTGTCTTTGTTAAAAATTTTACCAATCGACTTATATTTTAAATATGCAAGGGGAACTCACCACTTAATGGAGGGAGCTATTGTGTATCGTTTGTAAAAATATATCCTGTTTAGAAATGTGAATAGTCACTCTCTCATTTAGGCACATTTATTACTGTCTGTGGTGGTCCATGGAAGCCTGTGATCTTGTGAATGCAGCGTTTGGCACCCTGTATATTCTCAGATTCAACATATTTATGTTGCACAGGCCATGCACGAATTATCGGGAAAATAATGTTTCACCACGGGTCCCTTTTGACAGATGTGTGAAGAGCTGTATGTGTCTGTGAAAGGCTGTCATTTGCACCATGGGCATTGGGATGGGAGAGACAATAGATACCAACACAGTCTGGTTTTCTTCCTTCTCAAATGCTCGTGAACATGTTTTAAAGCCATGTCTCTGTATTCCTATAGCCTTTAATTGTTAAGCATGTGTTGAGAGGGGCTCTTACACAGTTATCTTTTTCACAGATATCTAATTGGTAGCAGCTGCTAATCAAGGGTATTGTGAATCCTGCAGGGTAGCATTTATTCTAAAGGTCTGGGAGAGCTGTTTGGGTTTTGTTTTGTTGGTGATGGTTTTTTTTTTTTTTTTTTTTTTTGAACCCATATGTGTTAAGCAGCCTAGGATAGAGTAAATTCCTACTAATTTTTCTCAAGTTCATTGGCCTCGAATATTTGACTTGAGTGTTTCTGTTAATCCAACTTCCTGGGACACTGTTAGCATTTGTTAACATTTGAGCTGTTCTCATACAACCAAAGAGAAAATCTTCCCTGTTCACTTCCTGGTATGAATCCCTGCTTCAGCATCCTATCAGCATCCTAGAGCTTGAATCCATGTTCTGTCTTTAATTTTTTAAGTTACCCTGCAGTCTTAACATTGTGCTTGATGTTGGGCATCAGTATAAGTGACATGTAGCTCAGGCCTCCAACTCTCCCATCCATCAAGACAGGCATCACTCCCCAGGGACTGCGCTATCTGATGCTGATGCTTCAGACCTGAGACTTGCCAGCTCCTGTACTCTCCAAGCTCTAGGCTGAAACTATACCCAATCTCAAGCTTAGCTTACTGTTTGCATGCAAGTCCCACCTTCTACCCAGAAGCTGTCAGGATGACCACTCATGTCTTAAGCAGGCAGCTACCACAGGGTCAGCCTTCCACTCCTTTAATCTGCTCATTGTCACGATACCCTATTTTTTCTTGACCCCGAACTGACCATCTACAGACCTTCAAGTTTGAACTCCAAGTCCAAACCCCATTGTCATATTTTCCCCTACAACTTCATCCTCTCTTACAGTTGGGCTCCTCCCCTTTTCCTTCTATTAATTGAAAGCTACCTCTCCCTGAGGATACCTGCTCCTGTAGTCCTCACGAATGGAAGTTCTCTTTTCTCTCGTACACTAACTACCCATGGTCGGTGTGCTCAGATCTTACCTGCCTCGAGGCAGACTGCATTTCCAGAGGTGGGCGCAGCCGTGTACCCAACCCACGCAGTTTCCTACAGTTCCCTTGCCTCACAGAAGGGAACTCTCCCTTCAGCAAATGCACCTGTACCTGATGAGGAAGAGTCCCTCTTGGCTGAGGAGTGTGCTCTGTAGTGCCTCTTCATGGCTGCCGACTGTGATTTAGCTTTGCTGCTTCCTCTTCCCACTGGCTTCCCATTCCTCAGCCCATGCCAGGTGGTTTCTGTACCATTGCTGTGCCCAAATAGCATTTGCTGAGGTCAACATGGATGTCTGTAGGACATTTTTTATGTATACTTGCTCCTTAACTACAGTAGGGAAGTCACCAACTGTATGAATTACTTCTCTCATTGCTGTGACCAGCAGCTGAGAGAAAATAACTTAGGAAAAAAGTGTTTATTTCAGCTTACCATTTGAGGGTACTGTCTTTCATGTCTAGAAAAAACACTGTGGTGGGAGCGTGGGTACCTGGTCACAGGGCATCATCCATAGTTAGAAGTAGAGATGAGTGCTAGTGCCCAGCTAGCCCATCCTTTTTCCACTTTTTATTTAATCTAAACACCAGCCCATGGGGTGGTGCTGCCCACATCAGAATGAGTCTTCCTATCTCTGTCTGCAAGCACCTTTGCACACATGAGAGTGTGCGCGCGTACACACACATACACACACACACACCAGTGATCTAATCTAGGTGATTCAAATCTAGTCCTTGCACACACACACACACACACACACACACACACACACACACCAGTGGTCTAATCTAGGTGATTCAAATCTAGTCAAGATGTAAAGAAAATAATTATCACAGGCATGAGAGACATGGTACTGAGGGTTATGTATGAGAATTCATTTTGGTGGTTAACTTGACTAAGCAGTGCGTGCTTAGAGGTCAGCAGAGCATCCTTCTGTGTGTGTGAGGGTGTTTCCAGAGGAGGCTGGTATATGGACCTGCAAAGTCAGTGATGAAGACCTGCCCTGAACATGAGTGACATCACCTGATAGGCTGAGTGCCTTAGAAACAGTCTCTCTTTTGAGCACTGGGTCCTTGTTGAGCATGCCCATTTTATCTCTCCCAGTCACCTGCAAAGTCCAGACTCCAGGTCATTCTTCTGAATGCAAACTTGCAACAACACTGCCACCGCCTCTCTCCCTAACCCTATCCTGGGATTTTTCAGCGATATGCCTTGACTGGCCTCTCTCCCTCTCCACCCTCTCCCTCTCCCTCCCCCTACCCCTCTCTCATTCTGTAATTTCCGGCTTCCTAGACTACAAACTGACAACTGAGCACAGCCTGCAGTCAGCCATTGTAGGATTATCCAACCTCAGAGAGCATAAGTCAGTCTAATAAATCCTCTCTGAAGGTTATACACACTTGCTAGTTCTGTCTCTCTAGAGAACCCAGATTAATAGAGTATATTTGTAAGATAAGAAGAAAACAGGTTAAAATAATATGCGAAGCAAAGGAAGCAGGAAGCCCACTTAAACTGCAACTTCACTTGCTGTGCCAAACTCACATCCGAATCTAAAGTGTCCTCTGGGCTTCAGAATTTCAAGGCTGGTGGTGACCTAAGACTAAGAATAGTAGAGCAATCTTCGGGGTCCCCTAGCAAGTGGCGCAGGGGCCGTCTCAGCCTCTGTTTCTGCCGTTGGATCCCCTTTCCCGTACCCGGACGGCCCTATAGGGCCTCAGTGAGAAAGGATGTGCCTAGCCCTTATGGGACTAAAATGACCCAAGGTGGGATTGTACCTAGGGGGCCTCCCTTCCTTAAGGAGAAGGGAAGGGGCACTGGGGAAGGATTTGTAAGGGTGGGACTGTGAAGAGGGGAGCTGTGATCAGGATGTAATGTGAATAAAAAATAAATAAAATATAAAAAAAGAATAGTGGAACAAAAATCTGATTAGTGGGATGGGAGGGAGGGAGGCGTGTTTTACAGAAATGAGCCTAGGTAAGGAATGAGTGAGCTCAGTGAGCAGCTAGGAAGGGGCTCAACGGGGCTCTTTCAGAAAAAAAGAGATTAAAAATCCAGCCTAGAGTCAAATACAGCTCAATTAAAAAGCCGTAGGAGCTTGGAAGGATCCCTCTTTCCCTATTTTCAATTTTGTTAAATGCTGTCGTAATAGCTGCTTTGCAGGACTGATGTGAGGACTAAGCGGCGTGCCAGCGAGGTGTGCGGTACGTGGTACGTGCTCTGGAAAGAAGGGGCATTGTTTTCCACGGAGAGGTGGTGGGAAATGAAGTCTATTTTGATGCTGTCAGGAAGAAACTAAGGAAATGGTTGAAGAGAAGTATATACTCACAAACACATATATGAAAAAAATGATAAGTCCTCACTAATTAAACATGATTAAATAATCTTAATTAATTAGTGATATAGAGAGGCCAGACATTCACTAGAACTGATGGGCTCTGTGCTTTGGTAAGTGCTAAGCTTGGTTGCCATCCTATTTGACTCCTATGAGGAGAAGGGAGATCTGTGAGAGGTGGAGGCTGTGTGGGAAAAGCTAGGTCAAGAGGACACTCCCTGAAGGAAATGTTTGGGACCCCAGCCCATCCACACCTCATCTCTCTCAACCCCTCTCTCCACTTCTTGACTGCCATCAAGTAGGTAGAGACCTCAGCTCTGCCACAAACTCCCACCAAGATGTCCCTGCTTCACTATAAGCCAGAAAGCAACCAGGACCTCTAAACCTGAGAACTAAAAAAGCATTCCTCTTCTTAAGTTGGCCATCTTCCGTGTTTGGCTCCAGTAACTAGATACCGATTAACACAGTTATCACTAACAGTCTCTTTTTATCAGAGGCATGTGAAGAAAGAGCTGGAGACAGAACGTGTGCTGAGAGGAGATAAGGTCCTGAGTAGGATGGACTGACTACTTAAAGGAACAGCAATCATGCAGAGCAGAGATGATTTGTAGACGAGTGTCACCAAGGCCCTCGCTGAGACGATAAGTCTGAGGGAGCAACCGCCCTTGCCAGATGCCTCTTGTGATCCTGGGTGGATCTATGCTCTGATCACCAAATTGCAATCAGTCTACCAGTGGAAACTGTTATCGGTCTTGTTTACCACTTGGCCTGATTTGGGGGGCACTCACTAAATATCTGTCAAAAGAATGAATCAAGCAGTGGATATGCAAGATGGTATCACAAAAGTTCTATGGCGCATGTTGAGCAAAGCAAAAGAACAATCAGGATGTTCGAGCACAAAGGGAATGTGTAAAGACAATTACGGGGGTTGCCTAAACGGCTCAGACTAGGTTGGAAAGGAAAGGAAGCCACCAAACATCTGCCACACTAACAGAGCAACAACTCACTGTTTTGTGAGTCCAGAGATGATTTGATGGCTTGGGATGGATTCCAAGCAACCACGGGAAGGTAGGATGTCTTACAGAATCCCATAACTCCAACTACAGGGGGTTAGACCCATCTCACCTTTGTGTACACATACAGGCATGCTCTCTCTCTCTCTCTCTCTCTCTCTCTCTCTCTCTCTCTCTCTCTCTCTCTCTCACACACACACACACACACACACACACACACATTAAAAAGAACTTTTTATTGATTCTTTGTGAGTTTCACAGTATGCACTCCAGTCCTGCTCATCTCCCTGTCCCCTCATATTCACCCTTCACTCTTTGCAAGCCCCCCAAAATAAAACACACGCATGCAAATAAGCAAGCAAGCAACAACGTAAACAAAACATGGACAACATCTCATCCTGAGGCTGCGGTATGTTACAGTGTTTCCCACAGTGTATTTCTCTGTCCACACTTCACTTGCAAACGTTCTTTGCAATGAGTCCTTATTCTGGTTTGAGACCTCCGGACTCCATGATGCCATCAGTGTTGGATTCTCATCAGGACTCTCCCCAGTTATCCTGTTGTTGCCCTGTGTCACAAAGATCCTGCAGTTCTCAAGCAGCATAACTGGCCCCTTCACGTGTCCCGGTTACTTGCAGTTGACATACATTTTGGAGTGGGCCAATGCACAGCCCTGAATCTGGGCCTGGATGGCAGTTGAGCTGATCCATGCTCCAGCACTCCATTATCCACACCTCCAGGACAAGTTGTCCAGCGCTGCTCTGGCTATGCTGTAACCGGCAGGAGGCAGGGTCAGCTCTCCTGTTCTCATGCCCTCGGGCCTACTCAACTGTACCCACACCTCCAGAACAGCCCCACTGTGCTGCCCAGTCAAGATGCCGAGGCCACTCTCCCAAGTGCTACAGCCTGCAAGGGAATACGCTAGCTCTCCCACTCTCATCCTCTCAGGGCTGGCTCACCCATGCCTTCACCATCAGGACCAGCTCCACTGTGCTGCCCAGGAGAGGCTCAGAGCCCACTCTCTGGAGTGCTATAGCCAGTGAGGGGGCAGGGCCAGCTCTTCCACTCTCATGACGCCAGGGCCAGCTGTCCTGGCTATCACAGGTTGCAAGGGGGAAGGGGAGAGCATCAACCGACACCCACGCCATCTGACAACAGGCTAGTGACAGGCCCAGCTCTCCCATGCTTTCATCCATGGGGCCAGCTCACTTGTACCCTTCCATAAGAGCCATTTCTACCGTGCTACCCAAGGAAGGTGCAGGGCCCTCTCTCCTGAGTGCTGCGGCTGGTGAGGACAGGGCCAGCTCTCCTGTTTTCATGGCCCTAGGGCCGGGTCTCCCCACTATCACAGGTGGTGACATCACCCCCATACCCACACCACTTCAGGGCAGATGAGTTGTCCTCAGAGCTGGCTCGCCTATACTCCCTTCACCAGGGCCAGCCCTACTGTGCTGCCCAGGAAAGATACAGGGCCTGCTCTCCCAAGGGCTGCAGCTGACGAGGGCAGGGCTAACTCTCCAGAGCTCATGGTCCTCAGTGACACCTCAGGCTGAAACCACACCAGGGCCCCAGATGGCAGGGCTGGCCACTCACACCAGGCTCCTCCTCTCCACCCTCGAGTCTCCACCTCTCTTCATACTGCCCAAGTTATTCCACTTCTCTTTCTCTCCCATGTGATCACCTCACACTCACACACTGAGGTGACTCCCACTGCAGGCTAGACACACTGCCGGAGGGCTCCTGGGTGACATCCTTCATCTGCACTGCATGCTCTGGTAGCAAGTGGGTGTCTGCGGCGTGCCTTTGCTGTGCATTGGAACATGTCTGTGGGCTGCACAGCAGTCTGCAGGTCTCTCTCTCTGCCTTTCTCCTCCTGTGCTGTGCTGTCTGGATTTGATTTGATTGATTTAATTTTATTTGATTTGATTTTTAATGGGTCCTAAGCATAAGACAGTTTTGATCACCAAGCCAGGCATCAAGCTAGGATGAACAAAGGACTGGTGCCTCCTCTGCCCCTGACTGATATGAGAACATCACAAACAAGGTGTGTCTTTGCCCATTGCCAGGGGAGTCACACACACATTTTTAAAACTTAAAAAAAAAAAAAAAAATGAAACCTTACTGGAAATAGAATCTATGTAAGGGACTGTGAAATTGAGAAGACATCAAGACAAAATGCCATGAAGAGTAGAGCTGGATGTCAAGGACCTGTGAGACCAGAGCCGCTGAACTGCTTCTGTGGTTATAGGGCCATGAAGCTGACTGAAAAGAAGCCAGACAGAGTCTCCCTGGTCGAAACAATGTTTGTGTGCTCCCTATGTCCTTGGGGCATGAGGACTATATCCATGATGAGAATCTGTTGAAGGAGATGAAAGATAAGTGGGTGCTTCCTATTTCCTTCCACTTACCCGCACCATTAAGCCAGCAGTGTCAATCAAACACAACATTATGAAAATCTGTCCAATTTACGTTCCAAGTGACAGTGCCAAATGCTAAAGAAAATAGATTAGCAATTAATTTAGCAGTAGGGACCATACTGATGATGGGTTGCCTCAAATTTTCAGTTCAATAACTGCTTCCTTGGAAGAACTGTTAAACACGAGAGCAAGTATTTCAAAAATGAAAGCTTTATAAGAACCTCACCAAGAACATGCATCTGGGCCGAGTTTTCTTGGTCATTAGAGTGTCTGCCAGTTGGTCAGCATGGCTTTGCTGTGGCCAAGTTTTCTCATGTGCAAATCGTGCATGATGACAGCTCTTCTCCTTGTAGTGTGCCTGCATCATTAAATGAAATGATACTTACAAAATACTCAGCACAATGTGACCTGGCACATAATAAAGATTCAAGAAATGGCAGGTCTGGCTACGGTTATCTGTCATAATGAGGAAACCCTGGGCTTGCTAGTTTACCTTCTTATATCCATTCATCAGCATGAACTGCTAAAGACTGAATGAGAGCCCCACATCAACTGAAACCTAACTTCCAACATGGCGGACTTTGGAGGTCAAGCCTTTGAGGGACAAAAATTCATGCAAAAGAGCCCTCTCCACATGTGAGGCTAACACCCTAACCAAAAGGACCTTGTGGTGCCTTTGCCTCTTCTGCCATAAGACAGTACAGCAAAAAATTGGCCACTGATAACCAGAAAGCAGACCCTTGGGTGACGTTTTATTCTGTGGCACACTGGGATTTGTCCAGACTCCAGAGCTGTGAGGAATAACTGTCTGCTGTTTGGAAGCCACACAACCTATGATTCTATGACACAGTAGTCCAAATGAGCCAAGACAAGTTTAAAAGTAATCAGAGGATTTAGCTTCAGGACAAAGCCCCAAGTCATACACAATCATAGAAACGAGGCATTAAAAAAAAAAAATAAACCCTCATTTATAAAATCCCTAAGAATGAAAATGTGTCGTTGTTAGGGGTGTCTCATGACACTGCTCATGACATTGTGCTACAGACTTGGCAGCCAAATAACAACAATGTAAATTTACAATTTGGGGGACTAGAAGTTCTATGAAGACACTTCTGTGCAAAGTGTGAGTAATAACTGCTCTCTCCCTACAGTGTGCCTGGATCATTAAATGAGACGATACTTGCAAAATCCTTAGCACAAAATGACTGCAACCTGGCATATAATATAAACTCCAGAAATTGCAGGCCTGACTAGAATTATCTGTGACACCGAGGAAAATCCTGGGCTTTCTGTGGCCTGCCTTACCTTGACTAATAGAGGCTCATCTTTTCCCTCTCGTCACGTGGCTTTGGCAGTGTATATACCTAGGTCCTAATCTTAATGGCATTGTTCATATCAGGCTAGAGCTCACTGTAGCGACATCACTTAATTTTAATCACCGTTTTAAAGATTCTTTGGTAATGTTAGTTATCAACTTGGGAAAATTCACCCTGAACATAGATAATGCCATCTTCTAGGTTAGGGACCTTGATGAATCAAAAACAGGAAGAGACAAGCATATGCGTGTCTGTGTGCATGGGTGTATGTGTGCATGTGTATGTGTGTGCATGCTTATGTGTGCTCATATATGCATGTGTGTTTCTGTGTGTGTGCTTGTATGTATGTGCATTGCTTGAGTGTGTATGTGTGTGTGCGCACATATGTGTGTGCACATGAGTTCTACTCTCACTGGGCAGTTGTCTTTTGCTGTTGTCACCATTGCCCACAGCATTTGGACTCCAGATTTTTTAACCTTTAAATACTGATCCAAACTTGCCTACAACTGAATGTTGAGGAACAGTAGTAGAAACTTGATCCCTAAGGAGACTGAGATGTCAGCCTGGATGGAGCATAGTCATCTCCAGTGACTCTGAGTATATTCCTCTTTACTTGAGAACTGGGCCACTAAACTGTGTGACATTCTTTAGCCATGCAATCTAAAGTGAAGGATATCCTTAGACACATCTTGTATGTACGAACACAGAACCCATGGTTGCTCTTCCTACGCTGTAGAGAGATAACTCCACACTGACACCCTATATTAATTGGTATCATTCTTTATTTAAAATATAAAGAAACAAAAAGGTTCACCATAAATTGGAGAAAAGTGAAGAGTTAGGGGAAGGAGAAATCAAATCCAGAGCTGTTAGGTTTGGATATGATTTCTCTTCCCAGGGCTGCATTGCAATCTACTCATCTTTGTGAGCTATTGATAGGGTGAAAATGGAACCTGCCTAGATGGCTATCCGTTATCAGAGGGGCCTTCTGAGGGAAGATAAAGCCATTAGCATCTCCTGATGTAATCCTAGTGGCTTTGTAAGAAGAGAAAGACCAGACAGTTCGGCAGCTCGATCCACTCACAGAAACCTCGTGGGTATACCAGCAGTCCAGCTTGGTAGAGTCGGGATATGAAACATGAATCCTGAATCAGCAGCTGTGGCACTACCTAGCAGAGACAGTTAGGCCTCAGCCTTGGCTCAAGTCAGCAGGAGGGACCAGACCAGGAGGAACATCACAAGAAGTTATCAGCTGTGCCTCTGTCAGGAAAAGAAGATCAGTGAAGAGACAAGAACCACAAGCATTGCCCAACTAGCTGTGCCAGCAAGTCTAGCTCAGCCTCCACCACTGTCCATCAAGTTCTGTTTATATCCCTTCAAACATCATGTGTCCTCTACTGGTCTTGCCTCAGCATGTGTGTGTGTATCTGTCTCAGCTGACATCACTCTGCCAATCAGCCTGAGTCTGCAGAAGCGGCAGGAAACTGTAGCACACCACTAGAAGTTTTTTTGGTGCATTTCTCTCTATGGAGTCCTGACAAATGCAGCTCAACTATTCATTGTAAGGCGGACCAATAGATGCATATTGTTAGCAAAGAATCTTTCATCACATGTCCTTTCATGTGCTTGCTTTAACAGAACATCCTCTCTCCTGTGTCCACTTCAGCTAAACATTCCTTCACGCGTTTGCCCCAGCAAAGCACCATCCAACCAACTTTCCAAAGAACCTTAAGTTTCCACTTCAGCTAGACGTTGGTAGTCAGCCTCAGGAGGGGGAAATAGCCAAATAAGGGAATAGACCTTGGTCACTAGCTTTAAGAATGTAATCTAACAGTTTTAATCAAGACAGAGAGAATCTTGAAGAATGGCAAGGCCTGCCAGAGTCATGCTTGTGAGCTAGCCAGAGTCCTTTCAACCTGTATCAAGTATTTCATTATAGTTATGTATATATTAAAAAAAAACAAAAACAAAAACAAAGAGATTCTTCAAGGGACTCAAGGGGGGCAAAGTTGAAGTAAAAGAAAAATGGAAACCAGGGAGGTGGTACATTTTAAATGTTCTAATAAAAGTTCACCATAAATAAATAAATAAATAAATAAATAAAATAGAAGGAAAGAATTGTAGAATTGTCTGGGGTTTTTTTTCCTTCAAAATACTAACGTTCACACTGAAGAGACAGTACAGTACCAAACACCACAGAAGACAGTAGAGTCACAGAACTTCAACACAGCAAAAATGGAAAGTCCCACTAGTTTGGGGAAAACCCAGTTTATTCACATAGGAAAAAGAATTGGATTAAACAAGCAACTCTGAACCTTAGAGTTCAAAACCTTGGGAACCTTTACCTACAACGTTCCTAGATGCAGAAAAATTCTAATTGAGAATAAAAGTAAGATACAAATTTCTCAGATGGGACAGATTTTCCCTTCTGGCAACCATTGCTACTAAAAGTGATTTCGGAAAGAAACAGCCTGGAGAGGTTGTATCTGTACTCAGGAAGTTTGATGGCGGAGGCGGGTCTAACACAGTAGGGCATGCAGTGTACTCTCTGCTCTACGTCTAAGTCTCTCTTTCCACAATAATTTGAAAGAAAATATGTCCTCCCAAGATTTCAAAATCTCAGCTGTCATATTCTGAAACCAGGTAAATATTGCAACTTTAACTTGAAGAAAAAAAAAAAAAAACAATCGTTCTGCTGTGATCACAAACTACCACACATGATTCAGTTTCGCTAAGACACACATTTAGCTATATCTCCATCTTAAGCGCTGTAGGCTAGAAGGTATCTGGTAAAATGAAATGTCACGGTTCTATTCCCATCTTGAGGTTTCCTGCACCCTGGGTCTATGGCTGTTCCCCTCCATCTTCAGTGTTGGCGATGAGAAAACTTTTACACACCATCCCCCTTCTAGGTCTGTGCTGCTCAGTAATGTCTTCTACTTTTAGCAAATCTATGTCATTAGACTGTATAATCTTGATAGTTTCTCCTACCTCAAGCCTTTCTTGGCAAAGCTTTTATTGATGTGTAAGACGATTATATTTATTGATCTGCAGACGATTAGGTTCCTCTGACATCTTTGGAGGGCCATTATTCTGCTTTACACACTTGATGATACCTGTAGATAAAAAATGGAAAAATTATCTTGGCTTGGGAACCAACCTTTCAAGTCGTTCACAATTATTATCAGTGTACTCGGTGACAACCGGGACTTTCCGTGAAGCCATCTAGGATTTTCATGGCATCAAAAGTTCCATTCCAGTCCCTTTAAGAAGCTACACCTAAAGAGTTTAGTGCATCTTGCGCTCATCTACGCCCAACCCCTCCATCTAGCAGAGAAGGAATAGGTTGGGTCTGTGGTAAAGACCCAGATCATGAAAGAGGTCATGGGGATTGGAGGGTAGGAAGTGTTGTATTTTATTAAAAAAAAGAGCCAGGATATGCTCTGTAGAGCATGGTATGGTGCAGTGGAAGGGGGTGCCTCCGTGGGTCCATGCTAAGGCATCCTTTCCCCCTGAGGTACCAGCCATACTATGGGTATAGTGTAGGATAGAGTTTATTTAGGGCATGAGAAGGAGAGTTGAGAAGGGAGTAGAGACCGTGTGGCGTGCGCGCACACGCATGCGCACTGAGATGGGGAAGAGGAGAGAGGGAAAAGGGAGTTAGAAAGAGAAAAGAGCCAAAAAGGCAGAGAGAACAAGGAGGGCCAAACAGTCCTTTTTCTAGCAAGCCAGGCCTACCTGGCTGTTGCCAGGTAACTGTTGGGCAGATCCTGGAAGGAATGCTAACAGGAAGGCTAGATTTTATGTTATTTCATCTTTAAACTGTGTTTTTACTAATCCTAAAGTGATCACATGCTTATTGTAGAAAACTGGGGAACTTAGAGTTTTGAGGGTAGTTTTGTTTTGTTTCTTTTCTTTTTTCTTTCTTTTTTCTTTTTTTGGTTTTTTTCGAGACAGGGTTTCTCTGTGTAGCTCTGGCTGTCCTGGAACTCACTCGGTAGACCAGGCTGGCCTCGAACTCAAAAATCTGCTTGCCTCTGCCTCCCAAGTGCTGGGATTAAAGGCATGTGCCACCACCGCCCAGCTGTTTTGTTTCTTTTTAAGAGACCCACATATGGCTTTCAATTTCTCCTGCTTCCTCGTTTAGAGCACACTGTCATCTGTTGTCATAACAATACCTCTATCCTTTCAGACATGAGATCATCTATACAGACTTAAGTTATCCTCCATTGGAATCCCCTCAGATCTATGCTAAAATGTGAGAGGCAGCCTGCCTGGATGCTCCAGAGCTGAACCCCCTAAAACAGCAAGCAGAAATCCTCAACTGTGAACCACAGCAAGGCCTTTGCAACAACAATAAACACTTTCTGAGTGTTCCTAATCCTGGTCTGAATTCACCAAAGCATTGAATTTACCCAACCACCTGTAGGGCGTTGGAGCTGAGAACGCAACACCTCACAGTATGGCGCCTGCTGGATGCTTTGAAGGTGACTCAGAACAAAGTCTTTCTGACTCCACCCCTCCCCCTGCTCTCTGCCCTTCTTTCTATTTCAAACTAATTTATAAAAGCCAGAATTCCTCCTTTCCAATACAAGGCACTCTCTGACCTTGTCCTTTCTCTGTTGAATGCCTTCGTGTGACAGTGGCTTGTCCCATACATGAGAGAACCCAAGAAGGATCTGAAGAGGCAGGCCCTTTGGGGTACCCCCACCTCCAGCCTATTACCAGTGATTCATACCTTTGCTCATTCACATTTCTACACGGCTATCCAGCCCCTACTAGCCCTGATTTAACATTAGACATTTCCCTGGGCCTTTGCTTCTTCTTTGCACAAAGTTTTTGTCACATAAAACTTAGAGTAAACGAATGTGTTGTCTTGTTATTGATTAATCTGTCTTTTGATATGGGGGTGTCACCTGGTACACCTAAGTTGATAAAGAGATGTACTCCTTGCTCATCCCTTTGGGGCCATGGTTATTAACACCCCCTCTTATAAATGAGCAGGCTAAGACTCACCTGTGTACTTCACCCAGGTCACTCACGCAGGAAACTGCAAGGCTTGGGCTTCAGACGTTTTTCCATATCTTCATGTCTCCAGCACCCCGGAAGCCTTAGGGCGTCTTGTTCTTTCTAGAGATGATTACTGTAGGAACTCAATCTAGGGTATTCATAAAAAGCTCTTTAATGGTGTTGAAACAGTAACATCAGGTAACGTTTTGAGTCTATACAGTAGGCTAGACGATGCACCAGAGGCTTATTTAATCCATTCAACTGCTTTATGAAGAAACATTTATAGAGGAAATGGAAGATTATGGAAAATCACTCCATAACTTCCC
The DNA here is from genome assembly GCA_030674055.1 of Rhabdomys pumilio. Classification (NCBI taxonomy): domain Eukaryota; kingdom Metazoa; phylum Chordata; class Mammalia; order Rodentia; family Muridae; genus Rhabdomys; species Rhabdomys pumilio. The sequence continues at coordinate 1,230,739 of JANHMN010000022.1, read as the reverse complement.
CTTAGTCACACAAGAAACAGAACAAGAACTTCACCCTGTATCCATCATAGACTTAAGCCTGCTCTCCTGGGCAATGGCTTCTTTGCTGATCTCAGTTCTGCTCAGCAACTTACATATATGCATGAAGCTCTAAAAGACACAGTGACCAATTGCTACAGAATTAGAAAGAAAAACCTAACAGCTTGCACTGGTGTACAAAAGGAGAGAAAGAAAACGCCTCTAAATTATAATTTGGGTGCTCGCTGTGACTTTATAGAAAGAAAAACTGGAACCTCCAAGAGGGCTAATGGCATATAAAGTCATTCTGTGGCCAGGAAGGAGTGGCCACATGGGAAATGCAAGGTACTAAGTCAAGGACCAAAGTTGTTTGAGAGCCAGGCGAGATAGAGAAGCATCCAAGTGTGGGCACCAAGAGCTAAAGTATGCATCCCATGAGACTCCAGGAAAAGGAAGAGTTCAGCCCAGAGGAGGAGTTCAACAGAGAGCAGAGGCACAGTATTTAGGTCATCAGCTACTTTGTTTAAATTCAATTCACTGCACAGAGATGACTTTGGATTAAGTATTCATCCTTTTTCCAGGCTGGCCTAGAACTTACTATGTAGCCCAGGGTGGCCTCAGACTTTCAGTCCTCTTTCCTTAACTTCCCATATGCTGAGGTTTACAGGTGTAAGCACTATGAACAGCTTTTGTATATGGATAAGGAATTATAGGATGGGACATGGTGGGTAGAGATGAAGCAAGCCCCACAAAGCTGTTCAAATCGAGAATCGTGACTGACAGCTTCTTCCTGATCGGTCTGCAGAGGGACATAAAACAGGCAGACAATTATGTAGACTGGGGTGTGGAGGACATCAGAGTTTATGTTTATTTTTAAATTACATCTCTATGGTTCTCTTAAAGGGTACCAGCCACAAGAGCCGAGACACAAGAGATGGAGGCAGGACATCAGAAATGGAAAAGCACAAAGGAGACAAAAAAAAAAAAAAAAAAAAAAAAAAAGGGCATGAGTGACTTCGTTTCTATCAACCCCAGGTTTCCTTTCTGCTGGATTTGTTCATCATTTCAGAAACTACATTTCTGTCCAATGAGGATCAAGCTGATTATCATCTTGTTGATATATTTCCACGTGTGACGCAAGGAAAAATGTCCCCTTTGAAGGACATCAATCATAAATAGAAAACTGTATGTGTCCCCCACCAACAATCCCAGGCTGATGGGAGCAGGAACCTTACAAAGAGGTGGGTGAGTAGTCACTAGAACACTGCTAAGCAGGCAAAGCCCTTCAGAATTTCTGGGATCTAGACTTTGGCTAGTTTTTTAACCTTGCAATGTAGACATTTTATTGGATTTTGTGATTGTTTACTTTGAACTGCTACAAAAAAAATAAGTTAGCAGAGTCCTTCACTTAAAGACAATAATTTGCGTGCTCTATCTTCTATGTTTGATACTGTATTGACAGGGAAATAAGTCCCATGTGTACATGTGGATGCATACGCACCCAGAATGCCTTTCACATTGGAAACACATGTGGTTGTGTCCTGCCTGGTGAGTGACTACATATTTGTAGCAATTGTCTGGCTGGCAGTTCAGCCTCTACGCTTTGTTGGATACATATTTTCTTTGTTCAAAATGTGCCACATATTTCTGCTTATAGCATGGAACTTGGGCTCCATGACAGAAACAGAACCAAACCTCGCAAATGTTTAGACCATGTGACCTGAGGCCACACAGAAGAATATTTCTATTAGAACTGCTTTTGCCTTCCTTTTTTGTGGCTTTGGCATTACAGCTTGTGACCAAGTAATTAGCTCAGAAGTCCATTGTGATCAGTCTTCTTTCTTTGTCTGGGCTGAGGACAGTGAATTGCACCAAGTGTAGTTCTAATTCCAGCTAAGTTGTGTGTCAGAAAGTCACTGCTGTGGTCTTACGTCATGACAGGCGGCAAGAAAAAGAATGCCAGTAAAAGTGGAGCTCAAATTTGATGGCAACATCATGGCCTCGCTCTGCTTCTGGAGCAAACTAAACGAGCACCAACGTTCTAGGGAAGATTAAACAGTGTGTGCACAGCATTCCGGTGTTGGGCGTGTAAGAGTCACTCAGCAGGAGGGACTAAACTAAACACCTTTGTTTTATGCCTTCAAGGACTTTCCTTTATCAGAAAACTCATCACACTAATGCGTTCTCGCTTTGTTTACTTTCCTGTCACTTCATGCAAATAGGTTTAGTGTCTATATTTCAAGCACATAAATCAATGAAGTTTGTCGGGTTGCAGTGCGTCAAACGCTTGTCTTTGGCCATCAGCCCAAGCAGTGGTTATGCTGACACTAAACTCCATCTGTTTCCAAAAGGTTGGCTCTTTTCCTTGGCCATATTTTCTATTTTTTCTGTTTATTTGGTACAATAGAAACCTAAACCAGAGTTTTAAAAGTGAGCCTAGAGATGACTGTACCCTTAGAACTCTTGAAGTGATGATTGAAGCCCTGGGCCAGTTTTCCTGGAACTCATAACACCACTCTGCAGTGATAAAGTCTGTTATGGTTGACTGGTTTTATGGTTTGAATGTGAAATGTGTCCCGTGGATCCACAAGCTTGAATAGTTGATCTCTGTGGCATGATTTGGAAATTTGTGGGACCCTTAAGATAGCAGTTCTCAACCTGTGGGTCGTAACCCTTTTGGGGCTAATTCTGTATATCAGATATTTACATTATTTACATTATGATTCACAACTACTGAAATTACAAGTATGAAGTAACAACTAAATAATTTAATGGTTGGGGGTCACCACAACACAGGGGACTATATTAAGGGACTGCAGCATTAGGAAGGTTGAGAACCACTGCTTAAGAGGTGGAACCTAGCTAAAAGAAATGGGTCACTGGAAGCAGGGATTCAGATTTTACAGTCCTATTCACTATTGGCTTCTTGACTTTGGATACATTGTGACTAGCTGGCCTTCCCTTGATGCCTTGTCTTTCCTGCATGATAGAATGTATCTTCTTGAATTGTAGGCCAAAACAATCCCTTTCTTCCTTACATTGATTGTTGCCAGGAATTTTGTAGCAGCAACAAGATAACTGCATATTGTGACAACCATGATGTCAAATGACTGAAGCAAAACAGATTCCTTGCTGGGCAGTGGTGGTGCACACCTTTAATCCCAGCACTTGGGAGGCAGAGGCAGGCAGATTTCTGAGTTCGAGGCCAGCCTGGTCTACAGAGTGAGTTCCAGGACAGCCAGGGCTACACAGAGAAACTCTGTCTTGAAAAAACAAAAACAAACAAACAAACAAAATCCCAGATTCCTCCTTAGTCTATTTTGGGAGAGACTATGGAGACAAAATTCAGATACTCTACAGAGGCAGGAAAATAGCTTGGGCAGAAATGAGCAAAGACTCTTTGATTCTATGAGGTATCATTTTTAAAAGGTGATGGAAAACTCAAATTATATGCAAGAGAAAGAGTCTTAGAATCATTCACTTGGTCACTCTGTTCTTTGCTAAATTCACAGCTCTGCAACACTTCCCCAAAGCAATGTGGTGTGCAAGTGTCATTCAGAGAGCATGAAGGTTTCTGAGCTTAATGGATGAGAGTCTCCACTCTAATATCCTGAAATATCAATAATGAATAAGGAAGTCTCAGAAAATGTGAGAGCTCCAGAATTCCCGGTTTTGAGGCAGATATGAGAAAAGCCATGACTGAGACAACATAAGATCCTGATTGTGCCAATCAAACCCCATCCTTACCATCAGTGGGCAGTTCCCAAGTTTCTCACTGATTTCAGACTAAGACTTGTGCCTTTTAAAAACAATAACAGTACAGTATCCATGCTCCGCTCACATTCCTACAGTGGCATAGAGATAGAAGCAGAATCTATGTAGCTGGTGCTACTACTGATGTCTCAGTTTCTGAATGGAATAAAACTGGGAAAACAGAAGATGTCTCCAATTAACATATGAATACCCGAAATATTTTGAAATAAAAATGTTCCTGGTATTTGTTTTTAAAAATTAAAATACCTGTGTAGCTTTTATTCAGTCAGTCATGAGCTCTTTAATTGCCTCTGACAGAAGGGAAGTTGTGTTCTCAAAATGTAATTCTGAAAGGGCTGCAGAATGTGGCAAGATGCCAGCATGGCAAGATGATTGGTTTCCCAGGAACCAGCAGCAGCTCGAGACTGTACATGAACAATTCAGCTTCCTCGGGCTGATCACTTACTGTTATGGTTTGAATGTGAAATGTCCCCACAGGCTCATGCATTGGGATGTCAAGTTGGCAAGGGGCAGACTTAGAATAGCTAATCTACACTGTCAGTTTGGGTTAGGAAATTGGTCAGGTGCATCTCTGAGGATATCAGCAAAGGCATTTTCAGAGGAGATTAATTGAAAGGAGAAAATCCACCATGAATATGGACAGTACCGGCCCCTGGGGGAAGGGCAAAGAGAGAACGTCAGTTGAACACCGCCATTCCCCATTCCTTGCCTCTCTCCTTCCTGCTTCACCTCAGCCGTGTGCTACTCTTCCATGATGTTCTGCCCAAGTGTGTGGGACCAAGAGACCATAGACCAAGCCCTGTAAGCCCATGAGCCTGTGTGTTCAGAAGCAATCTTGGCATAGAGGTTCCTCGGCCAAGCCAGTCATCCAGCTTTCCATATTTGATGTTGTGAGTGTTTGTGTTCTGGGAGCTATTTCTAAAAGTCTATCTAAAACTCTGCTGTAAAAAAACATTTAAAGCAGTAAAATTATTCCATCATCATCAACACCAAGAGTATAGAGCAGGATAACTCTAGAAAACATATTAGAGTTTCTGAAACTATTCCAAAAGGGTAAAAGGAACTAACTGCTTAAGTCTTCTGAAACCACCCCACCCCCCAAAAAACAAACAAACAAACAAAAAAACAAACAATAAAAAAAACAAAAAGAAAAAGAAAGAACTCTGCTGAACTATTTTGACAAGGACAATATCACCCTGATACTGAAACCAGGCAAAGACACAACAAAAAGAAAAAGAACTATGAGGTAAAATTTGCTGCTGAATAAAGAAGTCAAAAACTTTCAATAAAACACTTGTGAACAGAATCCCACAGCACTTCTAAAAAGGTCACACATAATAATCAAGTGGAATTTATCCCAAAGATGTAAGAAAGATTTAACACTTGTAAATCAATAAATGCAATACATCTCATTCAGGAGGATGGAGATTCAAAGCTATACGAACGCTTCCAATAGATAAAGAGAAGCTATGGTCGGCTTCAACAGTCTTTCATAATTAAAAAAAAAAAAGCCACTTAAGTTATGCATGGAAAGACAATATTTGAGAATAGTAAGAGCCATGTGTGAAAAATTTACTGACAATACCATACTGAACAAGGAAAAGCTAAAATGAACACTTAGAGGGAGAGGCAGGAGAATCATGTGTGGCTACATAGCAAGTCTGAGCCTAGCCAGTGCTATAGGAGACCCTATTTCAAAAGGAAAAAGAGAAAAGAAAAAAGGGCTTAAAGATCTGAACGGTTATCAACTAAGACATATAAATGTTCGACATTTAAATACTCAGTAATTCCACCACTCAGGAGACAAGGAGGAAGATCAGAAGACTGGGAGGGCAGCCTGGGCTACATACTGAGTTCCATACCAGCTTGAGACACAGTGAGACCTCCCTCCTTAAATAAAATCCACATCCCTCCCCAGAAGAAAAGGTGTGTATCACCAGTCTTCTAGGGAATTCGAAATTACAGTGCTGATGAGGATGTCCTACATGCTGTGGCCTCCCACATGCGCAGGAAGGAGATGCAAACTAATATGGCCATAGCAGAAAACACCATGGAGATTCCTGACAGAGCTGAAAGCAGAATCCATGGGAGCCACTGGTCCTACCACCGAGTATAAATCCAAAGTAAATGGACAAAACCATGTGCAAAAGAGGTCTGCACACGCTGCTGTATTTCTTCCAGTACTCCGTACAGCAGCGAGAAACAAAAGCAAACAAGGTATCCATTAGCAGACAATTGAGTAAAATGAATGCGGTATATATATGAGAGTTCTATAATGGAATTTTATCCAGCCATAAACAGAACGAAATGGTGTTGATTGAAGCTGTGTGGGTTTGACTGGAGGTCATTTGGTTAAGTGATAAAAGCCAGATGCAGAAAGACCAACACTAGAGGCTCTCATTTATGTAAACTGAAAAGTCAGCCTCATTGAAGAATAGAGAAATGGTGGTCACGTGAGACTCAGATGGTGGGAGGTGAGAGGGGAAGAAGTTAGCCATGGCACATTGAAACGCAGAAGGGATGGCTGGCTCCGGGGTTCTGTATTCTCAGCACAGGAACTATTTCCTACAG